>JACCIY010001198.1:0-46079 GCA_025506505.1 Flaveria sonorensis | reverse complement strand
AGTTTACGTGGATTATGCAAGAAAGTTGCGATTTTGAGCGTTGTTCATACGTTATAATAATAGTAACTTCAATTGCATGAATATGGTGATTTGATGATGAATTGATGTTGTTAAAGTGTTTATCATGTTATGGGGATGATAGAATGATGATGTTGATGCTAGAAACCTAAGAATGGATGTTGTAGTTCATATGTTACCAAAAGTATAAACTTTTGGTTTTGAAGATTGATGGAATCATGATGTTTGATGTGTAGAACATGTCTAGACGATAGCATGAGTTTGAATTGGCATATCGTTAGAAAAAATCATGACGTATTGGGTGTTAGATAGATTTTGGGATGCACTTTCCCAAAAGGAAAACTTTATTTGCACAAACTCTGAATATGATGATGTTTGGGCAGTCGTTGTGACTTTAGGATCATGTTGCATGTTCATGAATGATTTCTAATATGGGTAGATGTATTGCTTGGGTTGTATGAATGCTAAATTGGTCGTAGTTGATAGATTGGTCTGTTTGTGTGATTACATGGTAATGAGTCATATGGGTATGATAGGACTATTGTTTAGTTTGTAGTGATCATGGTTGAATATCTTGGGTGGTATGAATTCTATTGATTAGTGTGATGATGATTATTATATACGCGTGCGAATCTAAGGCCGCTACTTAGTAGGATTGCAGGGTTTAGGGTGTGAAGTCGTTAGTGGCTTCACATGGTAGTGTGGCATGATGATTCTATCTATGATGCAGTAGTTATGGCATAGTTATGTTGAGCATGATATTATTGAGATTCGCATGACTTGTATGATAATCTGTTTGTATGATGATGTAGTTAGTACATGTGGTTAATGAAGTGATATATGTGAACAACTTGCATGATAATCATATGTGATGATTGTATGTTGATTTAAATGGTTTTCACCTATAATGTCACCAACAGGTCAAACGGGTCAACTGGGTCATGTGTTCTGTTTTCCCAAACCTTGAGTTCTTTGGTTTATAGAACCTTAGGGTTCATTATGATTCTGTGTACACGTACTTATGTACTTGCTGTTCTAGGTGACCTCTAAAGGTGTCTTTCCACTTCTCTTTCAAGTTAAGCTCTTAAGTCTTTATTGTGCACACCAGGTGAGTTCATGCCCCACTCTTTTACATACTCTCTTTGGGGGGATCGGCATAATGGTTTTACAAACGCTTACTTTATATGAGTTGTGTATAGTATGATATAGTGCTGAATACCATGAAAGTCCTCAACACTTTCGGATTGTTAATAATGATGATTAGCGGGAAATCTTGGGTAGTACTACTGGGTCTGACGAGCCCCACTGGTGCGACTCGAGGTCAAACGGGTGCGATTTTGTCCTAACACAAACATCGTCACGACCTGGTAAGTCGTGACGGGAGGCAACAAACGAAACACAGTCAGCTTCAATCGCGAAATCACTATGATTATTACTGATGAATATAGCTAGCTATCTATTTCAATACACTCTTATATTTTGCAACTGTTACTGTTTTATGATTAACGTAAACTCTGAACTCACTAACCATTGTGTTGACTCTTTTAGTATGCTACTCTAGGATGACGTTACGTTGCTAGGAGCACGTGCAGGGTCAGCATCATTGAGTTGTTAGCGTGATTGAAACTTTGTCTTAGTTTGATTATTAAACATTTAAGTATTTGTTGGTATTACTTGGGCGCATGTGTTTGCGCAATTTACATATATTGTTTTACTTTGGTCTTTCTGGTATTAAACGCTTCCGCATATTTTAAAGTTAAACTTTGATTTTGAAGGTTTGTTCATATAGAGTCATTCTGAGTAACTAATGACTGAGATCCTGGTATGTCACAGCCTCATGGTAAAACCCCGCACGTGGATTTTGAGGGTGTGACAGATTGGGTAGAGCCATTGGTTATAAGGAACTAGATTGCATACACATAGACTATAACCACACAGTTTGTTGGTTACTCATCACTTATTTCCTTACTGTATACTCATTGGGCATACGCAACACGTACTTCGCAGCATGGCATCGTCATCCGTGATTTGGGTAAGAGACCAGCGCGATCTGAGTCACCTCTATTCTCCCGTAGCTGATAGGGGATTTAACTAGCCCCGATATCCTTATCCTTTGGCGAGATAGACTGGGATCAGCCTTTCATACCGCCTGAGCTCGATCCTTCGTGGAACTGGGATTCTACCACACCTACAAAACCGTATGGCTATAGAGAGAGTGTACGACAGTAGCTCCTACTCGACGTAGGACTAGGTCATCGACAGCCTCTGCATTGCCTACTCTTCCTACTTGGACATATCTCTAGAGCAGGCGTTTGCAGATTTGGTAGCCACTCTAGACAAGGAGCGACAACGGATTAGAGGACTCACTGATGAGAACTCTGCCTTACGGTCTGAGATGCGTAGTTGCGCTACCAGGTAGAGACGCTTCAGGAGCGACTCTCGATGGCCATTGGTGGACATCATACCCTGGCAGATATGTTGGCCACTTATGGGAGCGGACGCGCAGGATCACCATAACATAGTGATCGAAAATAGGTTTGCTAATTAGAGGCACAACTGGAAGCACTTCAGGATGCTGGAGCCCCTGCACTTTGGCGCGACCCTGATGAGGAAGACCGGAAGAGGAAATGGAGAAAGCCCCCGAAGAAGAACCAGCAGAGATGGATGAGGACAGTGAGGATCTGACGGTTGGACTGATTCTACTTTTATAGACTTAGACTATATAGTGTTTCTTTTCTTTGAAACCTATGTGCAAGGGTGTTCCCACCCACTGAAAAACTACTTTTGACATTGATGGAATACTTTGTGACTCATTTACAATTTATTTATCTTTGGTTATTATTTCTGTTATAAATATTATGGTTGTGATAAAATCCTTATTTCTGATTATTTGTTGTACCTCAATGAGATTAATGTGTTGGATGTACTCATTATTGTATTTATGAATGTAAAGTGAAATATGGACGGACGTGGAAGAGGACGTGGACGAGGTCGTGGACGTGGCGCCGGAGGTCCTGGTGCCGGCACCATAAACATGGCACCTACAGAGTGGCTGCCCTAATTAACAAGCATGTACAGGAGCAGTGGCTGCTGCCCAAACGGACAGCTAGCAGGTAAATGATAAAAGAGGTTTAACTAATTATCCTAGTTACTTGTCTGGGATACCTGACTAATGTATGGTTTGTTGAAACAGGACTCCACCTTGTACTTACAAGTCCTTCATGGATTGTAAACCTCCCCACACCTACAGCGGGACGAAAGGAGCTGTGGGATTAGTACGGTGGTTTGAGAAAACTGAATCCATATTCACGAAATGTAATGTCCGCCAGCTGACCAAGTGAAGTTCGCGATGGGAACACTTGAGGGTGCAGCACTTCTTGGTGGAATGCCCGGTGCAAATGCGGGTCAAGCCATGGCCAATGACCACCCTGGGATGATTTAAGGAGATTATGACCGAAGAATACTGCCCCGAAATGAAGTACAGAAGCTGGAGATTGAGTTCTGGCAACTCAAGATGCAAGGCTCAGAGATTGAAGCCTACACAACCCGTACTCATGAGTTGGCCACACTATGCTGGGAATGGTCAATGAAATGCACAAGAGAGTCGAGCACTACATACGTGGACTAGTACCGAGATTCAAGTATGGTAACTGCTTCCAACCCCACTACCATACATGAGGCTATCCGGACAACCCACAGGGTGACTGACCAGGCAGTTGAGCAAGGACGGTTACCCAAACGGGGCGCGGTTGCTAGTGTGCCTGACAACAAATGAAAGTGGGAGAACATTAGTAACAAAGGTTCTCCTCCAGCAACCAGCCACAACAACAGCAGCAACCTCCCCAACAACAAAGGAGGTTTGATAATAACTGAAATTTCAATCAGACATCCTCGGCATCACAGGGACAAGGAGGCTATGTGGGGAAAAGTCCCAAGTGCAATCGATGTAACTACCATCACACCGGCAGGTGTGACAACTTCCGATACCAACGTTGTGGTAAAGTTGGGCATGCAGCGAAGGACTGCCGGGGTGAACTAATGAAGAAGCCTCAACATCTCAAGAAACTTCGAAAGGTTGTTCGAGTGCGGAAAAGAAGGCCATTACAGACGCAATGTTCCACAGCTTAGGAGAAATGGAAATGGCGAGAACAACACTGGCAATAACAACAACGGCAACAACAATAACAACACAATGGTAATGGAAACACAATGGTGGAAATAATAATGGAGCCAAAGGGAGAGCCTTCGTCATTGGCTCAGGTGAGGCTCTAAACGATCCTACAACAATAACTGGTAAATTTTCGGTTAATGGTCGTTTTGCTACCGTATTATTGATACTGGAGCTGATAAAAGTTTATTTCCTCTAAGTTTCGTAGTCTTTTAAGTGATATGCCATCAACATTAGAATCTAAGTACACGTAGAGTTGCTGACGGTAAACAGATTCACGTGACCCTATCGTTAGAGGCTGCAAGATAGAAACTTGTGGTCATACCTTCGACATAGATCTCATGCCTATCACACTTGGAAGCTTCAATGTAGTAGTCGGCATGGATTGCTTTCTGACAAGCAAGCGGAAGTCATATGTCACGAGAAGGTTTAGGATTCCTAACGGAGAAGAAATTCTCTCGGTTAAAGGTGATAGGAGTGGTGCAGTGATGGGCATCATCTAGTTCATGAAGGCACAGAATTTGCTACGGAAAGGTCGACTAGCCATATTGGCACTTGTCACAGACAAACAGACAGAGGAAAAGAAGATAGAGGATATACCCATGGTTTGTGAGTTCCCAAGGTGTTTCCGGAGGGACCTGCCTAGACTACCACTCATCGTCAAGTCGAATTACAAATTGATTTGACTCCAGGAGCCGCTCCGATTGCGAGAGCACCTTACCGGTTAGCTCCAAACGAACTGCATGAATATCTGCTCAACTCCAAGAACTGTTGGATAAAGATTTATCCGACCCAGTTCGTCGCCCTGGGGAGCAAAGTTCTATTTGTCAAGAAGAAGGATGGTATATTTCGAATGTGCTTTGACTATAGGAACTGAACAAAGTCACGATCAAGAAAGATATCCTTACCTCATATAGACGATTGTTTGATCAACTGCAAGGATCAAGCTATTATTCTAAGATTGATCTGAGGTCTGGGTATCATCAGCTGAGTGTTCGAGAGGAGGACATCTCGAAGACTGCTTTCGTACACGTTACGGCCACTACGAGTCTTAGTCATGCCATTCGGGTTGACGAATGCACCAGCGGTATCATGGACCTCATGAATCGCGTGTGCAAACCCTATCTTGATCGATTTGTTATTGTCTTTATAAATGACATATTGATCTACTCCAAGATGAGGAAGAACATGGAGAGCACTTGCGGTTAATCTTGGAGGTACTTAGAAAAGAACAACTGTATGCCAAATTTTCTAAGTGTGATTTCTGGATACGCAAGTACAATTCTTGGGTCATATTGTTACGAGAAGGAATACATGTCAATCCGGCAAAGATTGAGGCGATAAAGAATTGGTCAATTCCTAAGACGCCAAGTGAGATACAACAGTTTCTTGGACTGGGGGATACTATCAACGTTCATCGAAGCATTTTCTAAGATCGCTCAACATCTTACAGCCTTGACTCACAAGGGAACGACCTACAAATGGGGCGAGAGTCAGGAATTGCTTTCCAGTTGCTGAAACAGAAACTGTGTAGCGCACCGATATTAGCGTACCGATGGAAGTGACGATTTGTAGTCTATTATGACGCTTCCATCAAGGACTTGGATGTGTATTGATGCAGCGGGATAAGGTAACAGCTTACGCCTCTAGACAACTAAAGGTTCATGAGAAGAAATATACCACCCATGACTTGGAGCTGGGTGCGGTAGTTTTTGCCTTAAAGATCTAGAGACCTTTGTACGGTACCAAATGCACTATTTACACCGATCATAAGAGTCTTCAGCACATCTTTGAGCAAAAGGAATAAACATGAGGCAAAGACGTTGGGTAGAGCTACTGAACGACTATGATTGTGCATCAGATACCATCCAAGGAAAAGCAAATGTAGTCGCTGACGCGCGAGTAGGAAAGAAAATGCTAAGCCTCGACGTGTACGAGCTTTGCAGCTTACCATTAGCACATAGTTACCTGAACAAATCCAAGAGGCTCAGATAGAAGCTTGACAGTAGAAAACATTAGGTCTGAATCATTAAGGGGAATGGAAAACAATTAGAGGTAAAAGCGGATGGAATTCATTACTTTATGGATAGACTTTGGGTACCTCTACACGGAAATCTAAGAGACTTGGTCATGAGTGAGGCACACAAGTCTAAGTACTCTAACATCCTGGATATGACAAGATGTATCATGATCTGAAGGCGCACTATTGGTGGCTAATATGAAAGCGGATATAGCTATTATGTGAGCAAGTGTCTAACATGCTCAAAGGTAAAAGTGGAGTATCAGAAAAATCTGGGTTATTGCAATAGCCTGAGAAACCCTATGTGGAAGTGGGAACAGATTTCAATGGATTTCACTACCAAGCTACCTCGGACTCATACTGGTTGTGACACGATATGGGTTATTGTGGACCGATTAACGAAGTCTACTCATTCTTGGCAATAAAGGAAACGGACAAGATGGAGAAGTTAAACTGACTTATTTTAAGGAGATAGTTTCAAGACGGGTGTACTAGTTTCAATCATTTCCGACCGCGATGCCCGTTTAAATCGCACTTCTGGCAGTCGTTACAGAGATCTTTAGGTACGCGGTTAGACATGAGTACTGCTTATCACCGCAAAACGATGGTCAAAGTGAGCATACTATACAGACGTGGAGGACATGCTACGTGCTTGTGTGATTGACTTCGGGAATAACTGGGAAGTTCACCTACCATTGGTGGAATTTCTTACAACAACAGTTATCACACTAGCTAAAGGCAACACCTTTGAAGCTTTGTATGGGAGAAAATGTAGATCACCAGTTTGTTAGCTGAAATTGGTGATAGCCAGCTAACGGGTCCTGGTTAGTACAAGACCATGAGAAAAATTGTACAAATAAAGAACCGTTATGGCTGCAGCACGAGACAGGCAGAAAAGTTATGCTGATAAGCGACGAAAACCTCTAGAGTTCCAGGTGGTGACAAAGTCTTATTGAAAGTCTCACCGTGGAAAGGCGTGATTCGGTTGGGAAAAGAGGAAAACTAAATCCGAGATACGTGGACCGTTGAGATATTGGAAAGAATAGGTCCAGTGGCCTATCGACTAGCCTTACCTGATCCATTGAGTGGAATCCATGATGTATTCCATGTTTCAAATCTAAAGAAGTGTTTAACCGATGAAACAATGGTAGTACCACTTGAGAAGTCCAAGTAGATGAACAATTACGCTTCATTGAGGAACCAGTCGAGGTGATGGATCGTGAGGTAAAGACACTTAAGCAAAGCAAGATACCCCAAGTCAAGGTTCGTTGGAACTAGAGACGTGGACTAGAATTCTGTGGGAACGTGAGGGACCAGATGAAGCTTAAGTATCTCAACTGTTCGAAAAGACGATGCCAGCCGGCGAAGGTATGATTTAAATTTCGGGACGAAATTTCTTTCAACATGGGGATGATGTGACAACTCACCCGAAACTCACTCGATTACTTTGTGCCAATGCAGTAGACCAGTGATGGGACACATACCATGTAACGCAATGTTCGGGACGAAAATTCTTTCAACATGGGGAAAATGTGACATCCGGTAATTTCCGTTACCAAACTCCGTTAGTCCGTTAAGTCTGCATACACGTGTCGTGAGCACGCACTAGTTGGTTGAATGTTGGTGACTTAATAATAATTAACAATGATACATAGATAATAATATAATTATAATGTGATTATTAAGTGGTGCTTATGTGATTACGCGATTTAAATATTATTGTGAATTTTATCGCGTAACGTGAAAACGTATGTATTAATTCGTGTATTGTGTGACTAGTAAAGATAATGTATTGATTATATTGCTAGTTTATATGCATATTATCTTAGTTAAAAACCTTTTAAAAGAATTTAAAGCTTAGTTTTTATAAAATACAAATTACAAGGGTTTAAGTGGTAATTATAACAAATTAAATAAAAAAAAGAAAAAAACCAACCCTAATCCCACCCATCAGCCGCGACCTGCACTCTCTCCCTCTCCCTTGCGAAATTCGACCAAAATCAAGCAACAAGCATCGATCTTGATTAGTTCCAAGTGGTTCGAACGTGTGCAAACATCAAATCTTGTCCATTACACGATTAAAGGTTAGTTTTTGTGTTCTTTTCATGTGTTTCTATGTTGGCCGAGGGTTAGGGTTAGAAAATTAATGTGAATGTTGAATTGTTGGTGTTTGATGATATGGGGATGTTAGTTAGATTGTATAGAAGCTAGTTTACGTGGATTATGCAAGAAAGTTGCGATTTTGATGCGTTTCATACGTTACTAATAATAGTAACTTTGATTTGCATGAATATGGTGATTTGATGATGAATTGATGTTGTTAAAGTGTTTATCATGTTATGGGGATGTTAGAATGATGATGTTGATGCTAGAAACCTAAGAATGGATGTTGTAGTTCATATGTTACCAAAAGTAGAAACTTTTGGTTTTGAAGATTGATGAATCATAATGATTTGATGTGTAGAACATGTCTAGACGATATCATGAGTTTGAATTGGCATATGTTAATGAAATCATGAATGTATTGGGTGTTAGATAGATTTTGGGATGCACTTTCCAAAAGGGAAACTTTATTTGCACAAAATCTTAAATATGATGATTTGGGCATGTTTGTGACTTTAGGATCATGTTGCATGTTCATGAATGATTTCTAATATGGTAGAATGTATTGTTTGGGTTGTATGAACGCTAAATTGGTTAGTTGACAGATTTGGTCTGTTTGTGGGATTACATGGTAATGAGTCATATGGGTTATGATAGGACTATTGTTTAGTTTGCAGTTGATCATGGTTGAATATCTTGGTTGGTATGAATTCTATTGAGTAGTGTGATGATGATTGTTATACACGCGTGCGAATCTGAGGCCCCTACTTAGTAGGATTGGCAAGGTTTAGGGTGTGAAGTCATGAGTGCTTCACATGGCATGTTGTGCATGATCTGATTCTATATATGATGCATTAGTTATGGCATAGTTATGTTGAGCATGATGATTATTTGAGATTCGCATGACTTGTATGATAATATGTTTATTGATGATGTAGTTAATACATGTGGTTAATGAAGTGATATATGTGAACAACTTGCATGATAATCATGTGTGATGAACCGTATGTTTGATTTAAATGGATTTTCACATATAATGTCACCAACGGGTCAAACGGGTCAACTGGGTCAATGTGTTCTGTTTTCCCCAAAACCTTTAGTTCTTTGGTTTATAGGGCACTTAGGGTTTCATTATGATTTCTGTGTACACGTACTTATGTACTTGTTGTTCTAGGTGACCTCTAAAGGTTGTCTTTCTACTCTCTCTTTCAAGTTAAGCTCTTAAGTCTTTATTGTCAACACCAGGTGAGTTCATGCCCCACTCTTTTACATACTCTCTTTTGGGGGAGATAGCATACTGGTTTTACAAACGCTTACTTTATATGAATTGTGTATAGTATGATATAGTGCTGAATACCATGAAAGTCCTCACACTTTCGGATTGTTAATAATGATGATTAGCGGGAAATCTTAGGTAGTACTACTGGGTCTGACGAGCCCCACCTGTGCGACTCGAGGTCAAACGGGTGCAATTTTGTCCTAACACAAACATCGTCACGACCTGGTAAGTCGTGACGGGAGGCAACAAACGAAACAAAGTCAGCTTCAATCGCGAAATCCCTATGATTATTACTGATGAATATAGACTAGCTATCTATTCAATACACCTCTTATATTTTGCAACTGTTACTGTTTTATGATTAACGTAAACTCTTGAACTCACCAGCCATTGTGTTGACTCTTTTAGTATGCTACTCTCAGGATGAGGTTACGTTGCCTAGGAGCACGTGCACGGGTCAGCATCATTGAGTTGTCAGCGTGATTGAAACTTTGTCTTGGTTTGATTATTAAATATTTAAGTATTTGTTGGTATTACATTGGGCGCATGTGTTTGCGCAATTTACATTATATTGTTTTACTTTGGTCTTTCTGGTTTATTAAACGCTTCCGTATATATTTAAAGTTAAACTCTGATTTTGAATGTTTGTTCATATAGAGTCGTTCTGAGTAACTAATGACTGAGATCCTGGTATGTCACACGCCTCGCGGTAAAACCCCACACGAGGATTTTGAGGGTGTGACAGTTGATATTCAGCCCTTTTATCGGGGTATGACATGCTAGCGCGAGTAGCCCGGGTGGGGGTTGGTACAACACTCTTAAACAGGTGATAATATAGTAATACTGATTTAATAAAAGAATATTTAAAAGAACATGTTTCTCTTTCCCAAAAAGAGTATAAGTAAAGTGGGGCTGTAAACTCACCTTAATCGTACACCAAATCAAGTATGCAGTGGACAAGCAATTATATTTTAGGAACACCTGAATTCATTTAATGCCTTTTTTTAATATTAGTCATTAATACTTGATCTATGCGTTTTTTGCATTCATGGCTCAGTTACAATGAATCATCGATTTTCCCCCCATTCACATACAAGCACAAACAAACACCAATTGACCCTAAATGCACGACTCAATAATTCACGTGTACTCTTAAATATACATCAGGTATGCTTAATAAAACTCACACGTACAACCACACATAACCAATGCAAAGGATACACACATCATCCACATGTCATGATATATATATATATATATCATATACCATACACTCATATGACATATATATATTTGTAAGGAATACACGTAGAGGCTGATGCAACCAAAGAACAACCAAGAGCTCTCAGCATGCACAACTGAAGTACAAGGAAGTTACTTTGGAAGATTTGATATAACTCAGAGAATTATGCTAAGTATCAAGTCTTCCGAAGCCAAAAGACCATATCTTCTGAAGCCAAAGATGAAGTCTTCTGAAACTTCAAAGACATAGTCTTTTGAAGCCAAAGACTGATTTCTTTCAAAGACAAAAAAGACATGCTTTCTCTGAATCACCTTTTGACAAAAGTTGAACCACTTTTCACTACCACTTCTGAAGACTCACCAACTTATATGAGTTGGTGAAAAGTCCATGCTTTTGTAAACTGTAGATTAAGATCTTTTGTTTGTAACTTTCCAACTATGTACTTTTATCCTTTTGTAATAGATAAGGATGTAAGATATGGCATGTCATAGTCACTAGTCAAAAGGCAATTTGCCTTTTGACTCTACATTGATCTTGTTTCTAGATTAGTGTTTCCAGCTAGCCTTCAAAGTATAGCTGGTTGTTGGATGTAGTATAAAGTGTAAAGTACTTGTATCTTATTATGTATGCTTTGTAACACTTGTAAGTACTTGAGAGCAATATACATCATCTTGAAAACCATATTTGAGTGTTCTTGTTCTATTCATTTACTTGTGTTCATTGTTTCATCACTTGCCGGTTCTCTATTTGATCTGTTAAGTGTTTCATATCTCTCCACCTCGTGAAACAATTGCATTTACCACCCTTCACGTTCCTACAATTAGTATCAGAGCATTTCAGGCTCTTGATTGTAAGATCTCACTATCTTAGATCACTTTAGTTTCACAAAACACTTATCACATCAAATGGCAGCTCTTTCTAAAGCTGATATGGAAACCGGTACCATGACAAAGTTTCCACTGATCACTCCTGATTACTTTGATACTTGGTGCCAATGTATGGAAGGGTTCATCAAGTCTCAAGACAACAGGATGTGGAGATCTATTGTCGAAGGACCTCATATCCCATGCATCTCTTCAGCCACTGCTGGAGGTGGCATGATACCAAAGGAAATGGCTAACTACTCTGAAGAAGACTGGAAAAGAATAGATGTAGATCAGAAGGCCATGACCGCTCTTCAAACATTCCTAACTCTATAACAAGGGCTTTAAAAAGTGCAAGACTGCTAAGCAGCTTTGGGATACACTAAAGCTGTAGTATGATGGGTTTGAGGAAGCCAAGGAGAACAAGAAGGATATAATGAAGCAGTAGTTTGAAAACTTCACCTACAAGACAAGTGAAACCATGACTCAACAATACTTCAGGTATGTTGAGATTGTAGATACTCTTATGGATGTTGGAGTAAAACTTGAGAATAGGGACATAGTGAGAAAATTCATGTTCTCTCTTCACAGACAATGGACTCACTATTGCGTGGCCATTAAGAGAACTAAGAACCTCTCTACTCTTACTGTATGGTATCCTTAGTGGGTATCAGATGGAGATGAACCTGTAAAATCCATCAAGCAGCTCTTCCAACAATCAACAGAGTTCAGCCCTTCATGTGGTTGAAAGGGATAGCATTAAACCATGGCATCATCTTATATGCTTCCCTGAAAACTCACAAAATGGTTCTTTAATCACCTTCCCTGAGACACCAAAGGAGAGCTACATCCAAGGAAGCCCATTCCAAGACACAAGCTCTACACAAGCCTTTGTGTCTACTGATGAAAGTTCTAGAAACTTTCTCTTCACTCTTAAAGCCCTGGACTGCATCCATCTGGATGATCTGGAGTACATGGAGATAGTCCAACAAATGGATCTTCTCACTCACGGAGCCAAGAAGTTCTATAAGAGGATAGGTAGAAAGTTTTCCAGCAATGTGGCCAGTGGAAAGTTTGGACTGGACAAAAGCAAAGTATAGTGTTATAACTATAACCAAATGGGTCACTTTGCCAGAGAGTGCAAGGAACCAAGGACAAATGGTGGCCAAGCACAGCCCCGGCCAAACTATACTAATGCAGCTCCAAGAATTGATAAGCCAAGCCAACGAAAACAACATGCTGCTGTTGCTATTAAAGAAGGAGGCTTTGACTGGAGATTTCAGGTAGAAGATGCTTCTCCAAACCAAGAACCGATGGCTGATCATGAAGAAGCTAATGTATTGGAACATCTTTGTACTCCTGAATGCATTGTTAAAGTTAACATGTATAGGTCCTATAACTTAGAAGTGAGATTTGATCTTGAGTCCTTGAACATTTTAAAAGCTTATTTTAAAGAGCTAAAAATGATTACAAACTTTAAATAGAAGATTTAGAGAAAACCATTTCTACTCTTAAGCATGAGCACACAAATTACAGGACTCAAATTAAGGATCTCTTTACCAAGTTAACTGAATGCTAAGCTAAGCCTGTGATCAGCAAAGCTAAGGAAGAAAAATATGTTCTTGAAGAGGAAACCTTCAAAAACATAATATCTTCATCCATGCATGCAAAGATTTTTTTATCAAAACAAGCAAGAATTGGGTTTAAGTGAGATAGCTCCTCCACATACATTGTTATTTGTAAGATCTCCAAGGTGTGAAACTTGTCAAGATAAGCTGCCCTCCATAGATCCCATTCAAGAAGAAGATGAAGATGAAAGGGAGATAGTGAAGATGAACTTGAGGCGAGTAACATGGGTTATCCTGAGAAGGGACACTATTCTCCTAAAGAGAAGAAAGAATCAAGGATGACCAAGTCTGCAAGGAAGAACTTGATCAGGGCAGTTAAGAGAAAGTCCAAGAAAGCTCAAGAGATCTAGGCCACTTTAAACTCCAAGCAAAAGCTAGTTTCATCTCTGTTGGATTTGAAGTGGTAAAGACTGAGGACCCAACTATGGACTGTAGTACCAGGTGTCCTAGTTCATATCCAAATCATCTTGATTTAGAGAAGAAGGTTTATAAAATATGTTCCACTGCTACATAGCTTAAACCATCCAGTTCTAAAAGCAAGCCTCATCCCAAGAAGCCTACTGCATCATCTGAGAAGATGAAGAAGGAAGTGGAGAGTGATCAAGCTCAACCTCCCACTTAAAGGAAGATTCTCAGAAGTGTGCCAACTGAATGCATCATGTGTGGTAGTACTACTCACTTTGCCAAGGATTGCATATACAATCCCAAAAGTACTATCCACATGAACAAGAAGAAAACTTCTGAGAAGAGAAGAAGAAAACAGCTTCGGAAGGAAAATCTTTTCCTTTCGGAAGGTCCAAGGTGAAGATGAAGATAAGTGAAAACTTACCCTCGGAATCTCAGAAGAAAGGAATGCTTTCGAAGTACTGAAGTCTGCTATAATGGATGCAAAAGCTTCCGAAGGTCCAGTCTTCAAACCTTCCGAACTATCAAAACCTTCGAAGTGTTGAAGGTCAAGTCTAGTCTTCCAAAGATGATGTGGAAGATGAAGGAAGGCCATATGATTGAAGGTTCTTCATCAACAATAGCAAATGATCCTCAGAACTTGCATATAGGATCAATTACTATTGGGTCTGATAAGGATAGTCTATATTATCAACACAGTCAAAGTCAACAAAGGTCAACGTCACTGTCAAAGTCATTGAAAAGGCAAACAGACGCGTTCGAGACGAAGAACCGAGACAAGATGTTAAAGATAAATGACTAGGAGTTTATTGTTAATAAATATATTTGTGTCAACAAAATATATTTATTTATGTTTAAGTCATTTTTATGTTTTATATGTAATTTCTCTAATTGTCTAAGTCTAGGGGCTTAATATGTCATTAGTGAATATTATCACTATATATAGATTAGTGACAATTAGGTTTAGGGAGCTTGAAAGAGCCATTGATTGAGGGGCTTTCACTTTGTAATATATTTAGCAATCAATTCAGATCAATCAAGGGTTTTATTGAATGTTCTTGAGGTGTTCATCATTGTTCATCCTTATTTTATAGTGTTTGATCTGTATTTTACACAAATATCATTGATATCTGTGTTATCAGGGGGATTTGTTTGTGTTTATCAATCAAGTGCATGTTATATCGATCAGAAGGACCAACAATTTGGTATCAGAGCCATTGTGCTCTTGATGATTTGAGTTTTTGTTTGGTTCAAGTTGTAAGTCACTGTTCTATTCATTTTCGATTGATCTGAGTGTTTTGGATATGGAAATTGATTGAGCATTACTCGATTTTGGTGTGGGAAGCTATAGGAATCATCAGATATCAAATCCATTGAGATTTGGATGAGTTTGAGCTGATTTCATGATGAAAAAGGCTATCCAGATACGTTGGGCGAATTTACAGCTCGTCCAACGAAATTACAGCATCTTTCAGCGAAACTACATAGAAACTACGGTTCCTTCAGCGAAACTAAGTTGTTCTTGGTTTTTTGGTTCTGGTTTCCTCGTTCTAGCGAAAGTACATGTGTTGAACGAAAGTTCATAGTGTTGTTTGCCAATCCCAGTGAAATTGCTACCAAATTGTTCTCTGAACGAAAGTTCAACTAGTTTCGGGTGAAATTACCCTGCGAAACTAGCATTTGTGTGCCATTGCTGGGCGAAACTGCTGTCGAAATTATGAGTGAAATTACCAGCGAACTTACAAGCGAAATTAGTGAAAATTCAGCGAATTTGTCAGCGAATTTAGTGAAATTTCAGCGAATTAGCCTCTGATCATTTCTAAAATGTCTTCTTCAGAAGTAGCTAATTTCCATCAATCTGATAATCTAATATCACACAAAGTCGGTTTGATTCTTTTGCTGCCATGAAAGATGAAAAGATATCTGATTTTGTTGATCGATTTCTGATGGTGGCAAGCAATCTTAAGAAGTATGATGACCAGCTGGGGAACCATGAACAAGTCACAAAACTTTTGGACTCTCTTCCTCCACAGTGGAGTCCACAAGTTAGGTTGTTAAAACAAGAAAGAAATTTTGCTGACTACAAACTCTTGGAAGTTATCAACAAGTTGAAGTTATTTGAGTTGGATATGAAAAGAAGAGAGTACAATCAATGCATGTATGGAGGTGTATCTTCAAGTACTAAGATCAATATAGAGTCTAAAGAAGAAGTGAACCATGCATTGATGGCTGAGGTGGAAAATAGCGATGAGGATTCTGTTGAGGATTTTGATCCTTTCAAAGAATTCAGGTGTGACACTCAAGGTGAGAGTGTTGGTGATGTTGGTGATTGTGCAAGTCATTGTAAAGTTCAAGATGAAGGAAAGCAAGAGGAAGTTGAAGCTGCAGAAGCTAAGAAGAGAGCTGCTGAGGAGGAAGAATACAAAAAGAACACTCCTGTCTGTCAATGTGAAAAAGCCCTAGCTGCTGAAAAGATAGTTATGGGGCTTCCTTATGAGGATGTTCAAGACATGTGTTCTCCTCCCTGCAAAATTCGTTTATTTGGAGTTTATAAAGCTAACAGATTATTGTTAGAAAATGAAAAAGAATTAAAACAAATAAACAAAGAACTTAAAATCAATGAGTCCAAATATTTTATTAAACTAAAAGAAGCTTTAAAAGAAAATGATCTTTTAAAATTAAATCTTTTAGAAAAGAATGTCGAGATTAATGTTTTGAGCGAACGTGTCACATTAGCAGAATTTGAGACTAGCAAGCTTAAAACTAAACTTGACAAATGGACGATATCTGGGATGAAAGAGGAAGAACTATTCTCTAAACAAAGGGGAGCAAGAATAAAAAAGGGTGTGGGATGTGGTAAAACTTCATATGTTTATCCTCCTCCTAGCACTCATTGTTACTCTCCTATGCCTCAACCTCATCCATCTAATGATTTAATGGACGATATCTGTCAAGTTTGTCAAAGAAAGAACAGCTGTGGAATCATCAAGCAATCAGAACTCAACAACACAAACCAACACAACAAGTGTTATCAACCAAGATCCACTAGAAGCTGACTTGTGTATACAAGACTAGACAAGCTCTGATGACGAATCAGAGATCATCAAGTCACCTGAAGTTATCAAGTGTCAAATGCTTTCAAAGTCGAATCAAGAATTATACGGATCTCATCTCCAACTGCTAAGCAAATCAGCATTTCCTCCAAATCTCAACAGAAGCACTCACCATCTTCATCTGCTATCCATCAAGCTCGCCACAAATCTGCCTCCATGTCTACCAAATTACCAGTCATACAAAAGTGTACTCAGAAGAATGTTCAGATCTCAGCTCTCGGAACATCACAAATCAAATCACAGCCCAGTTCGAAATCCACATTGACAAAGCCTCAAAAGGTTCAATTTCTTGATATCCAAAAGAAGAAGCTTCAAGGTTTCAACAAGCTGCAACAACCTCAAAGCCGGCTCCACCCTCTCCTATTCTCCACGGGACTACAAAGAACCAAAACCCTTTCAAGGCTTGCTTTTGATATGGAACAGAAGGTCATGTGATAAAGAAGTGCCCTCAGGTTCAAAGGCAAGCTTCAAGAGGTAAAGATAACACAGGTTGCTTCTCGGGTTCAAAAGGTAAAAAGCACATATCTTTGAATGGTTGGACAAAGAACAATCTATCCAAACCTTCTCATGTGAAGCCGGTTTCACATGATTCAAAGATGAAAAAGACCAATGTTTCAAAATTAAAATCTCTTCCTTTAGGTCTTAAAAAGAAAATGATTTCCAAATTCAATTCTTTCAAGTCAAAAGTAATTGAACAGAAACAAATTTGGAAAGTAAAACAAAATGAAAAGGATAAAGAAATAAATGATTTTTCAAAAGAGTGTGTGCTTAAACAGGTTACATACACTGATGAAAAAGGAACTCCTAGGACCATGATGGCCTGGGTCCCTCTCTCTAACTAATCTGTTAATAAGTGCAGGAACAGTTCAGGAGGACTGTTAGTAATCCGGTTTACCGATAGAGAATGTTCCTTAGTCAAATTTGAAGTAGAACAAACAAGTTATGGTTTTGGTATCTCATCCATATTTTGGATACTTATCTGCACTTACAGTTCACACTTCACAATCACTGCATTTTTCTTGGTACTTCATTTCTCATCTTTTGCTAGTATAATTTGGAAGACTTTCTTTTCTAGTATAATTGAAATGGGAACTAAGAACTTGATTTGGGATGACTGAGAAATGATAGTATGTCTTCTTGGTATGCTTATTTGCATGTTTTGTACCTTTGTGAGAAATGATAGTAACTGATGTAGATGTCTGTATCACTTGATTTGGTATGCTTATTTGCATGTCTTGTATCTAAAAAGATAGTTTCATTATATGATATGCATGGTAGGCTCGGTCCAAAAACGAAGTAAACAGTGATTCTGTAGCCTAACTAAAGCTTTAGAACTCGGTGATAAGGATCATTTCCATGACATCTCGGCCTGCATAAAGTTACAAGTCTCATCAAAAACGGGTTGAGAGTATCCGACTTCTACCTTGATCCCTTCCATTCCCAAAATCTCCCTATCCCCAAGTCCTAAATGTAGCTTCTCGTTAGCTCTTCAGATCTATATTTTGTGCTTATCTCCTCTGCTATGCGGAAGCATTGACCTGGAGTGAAGATCTTCTCTGTTATACGTGAGTATAGACCTGAACCTCTCATCAGCACGCTCAGATGATCATCTCCTCTGTTATACGTAAGTATAGACCTGGAGCTCTCATCATCTGTTCCCCAAATAAAGGCACATTGATTCTTAAATAAAGATCATTGTTGAAAACTTAAACGAAAATCAAGCAGAGTTAATCATATTACTCAATAAGCCCTGATGATAGGATAAGTTCTTTGCCGGATGTCTATGGGAACCAAATCACCTGAGCTTCTCTAATCGACCCTAAAACATGATAAAATTAGTTGCAGGTCACTCGTTGAAAAGAATAAGGCATGGGTTTAAATTGGACAAATATACCAACAATCATTCTTGAACTGTTTTTGGCTATCAAAATTTTAAAATCGTGATCAGACTCTGCTTCAGTGTGATCTCACTAACTTGTCGATGTTTAAATACATCCTTGTGCTTAAGTATATCTTGAGGATGTGATCTCATGATCAAATTAGTTTTTGGTATTAAATATATATATATATATATATATATATATATATATATATATATATATATAAAGGGGGTTTTTCATTTCAAATTATTTTTCAAGTCTTCCATATTATGTTGTTAAAATGTTACTATTTTCAATGCATTTCACGGGAAATTGCACACATAGATAAACACAGGTTTATTTGTTATCTGAATGATCTGACAGGAAGTTGCAAGATTGTGGTTGTAATTGTATTATAGATTTTTGCTTCAAATGATGGCCGATCATCAGCTGAGCAAAGTACCTGACCAGAGAACCTGTTCCTCAAGTTTGCAGAAGATACCGAGCTAGGATTCCTCCTCCTACATCTTCTGAAGCACTCAAGAATAGAGAGTTGGAAAAGTTGTTCCTGATCATTCTCAAAGAATGCACACGAAGAGGGGGAGCATACAAAAAGGGGGAGCCTGAAAGATGAAAAATCTTCAATAACAGATCATCAATCTAGGGGAAGATTGAAGATCATTATATGGTTGACTTATTGGTGCTGATCTCGATACAAGACGTTGATAATGATAGACTAAAGGGGAGTATTGTTGGGTCTGATAAGGATAGTCTATATTATCAACACAGTCAAAGTCAACAAAGGTCAGACGCGTTCGAGATGAAGAACCGAGACAAGATGTTAAAGATAAATGACTAGGAGTTTATTTTTAATAAATATATTTTGTGTCAACAAAATATATTTATTTATGTTTAAGTCATTTTTATGTTTTATATGTAATTTCTCTATTTGTCTAAGTCTAGGGGCTTAATATGTCATTAGTGAATATTATCACTATATATAAATTAGTGACAATTAGGTTTAGGGAGCTTGAAAGAGTCATTGATTGAGGGGCTTTCACTTTGTAATATATTTAGCAATCAATTCAGATCAAACAAGGGTTTTATTGAATGTTCTTGAGGTGTTCATCATTGTTCATCCTTATTTTATAGTGTTTGATCTATATTTTACACAAATATCATTGATATCTATGTTATCAGTGGGATTTGTTTGTGTTTATCAATCAAGTGCACTGTTATATCGATCAGAAGGACCAACAATTACTATTGCATTATCTTCTATTCACTTTCACAAGCCCAAGACCAATGGGGCTCGGGTTCCCAAATGTAACTAACCATCTCTTTTTGTACAGGAAGAGCTAAAGACTAAAGGAAATGTATGGATCAATGACAGTGGCTGTTCCAGGCACATGACAGGCAATGGCTCTTTGCTTTAAAACTTTGAGAAAATTGATGGAAGGCCAGTTGCTTTTGGAGGAGAATCTGGTGGTTACATTACTGGAAGGGGCAGGGTCATAAATGGTAAGCTCAGCATTGAAAATGTAAACTTTGTCAAGGAGCTTGGATATAATCTTCTGAGTGTATCTTAATTTTGTGATCAGAGACATAACATTCTCTTTACTGAGCATGAATGCATTGTTCTCAAGCCCAGGGTGGTTATTCCTCAAGGGCATATCTTGCTCAGAGCCCCCAGGAAACGAAACATGTACAAGATGGATTTGAAGGAAACATCCCCTTCAGGAGAAGTTTCTTGCTTTCTATCAAGGAGCTTGGATATAATCTTCTGAGTGTATCTTAATTTGTGATCAGAGACATAACATTCTCTTTACTGAGCATGAATGCATTGTTCTCAAGCCCAGGGTGGTTATTCCTCAAGGGCATATCTTCCTCAGAGCCCCCAGAAGTTTCTTACTGGAAGGGGCAGGGTCATAAATGGTAAGCTCAGCATTGAAAATGTAAACTTTGTCAAGGAGCTTGGATATAATCTTCTGAGTGTATCTTAATTTTGTGATCAGAGACATAACATTCTCTTTACTGAGCATGAATGCATTGTTCTCAAGCCCAGGGTGGTTATTCCTCAAGGGCATATCTTGCTCAGAGCCCCCAGGAAACGAAACATGTACAAGATGGATTTGAAGGAAACATCCCTTCAGGAGAAGTTTCTTGCTTTCTATCAAAGACCAATAGTGATGAATCTTTCCTTTGGCATAAAAGAATGTGCTATGTAAACTTTAAAAACAGAAATAAATTAATTAAAAATGATTTGGTAACTGGAATGCCAAAGAAAGAGTTTACTAGTGATGATCATTGTGTTGCATGCCTGAAAGGGAAGCAACACAAGGTATCTCACAAGCCAAAAGAAATGAACACCATCACTACACCCCTACATTTATTACATATGGATATTTTTGGCCCTACCAGTGTAATGAGTCTAGGAAGGACCCTAATTACTTGGTGATCATAGATGACTTCACAAGATATACTTGGGTCTTCTTCCTCAAAACTAAGAATGAGACCACTGAGATCTTGAAGAGTTTCATTATGAAAATTAAGAATCAATGTGATCACAAGGTCAAGATCATAAGATATGATCAAGGAACCGAATTTAAAAACCAAATCCTTGATGCATTTTGTGATGAAAAGGGTATTTCAAGTTAATGCAGTGCTCCCAGGACTCCTCAGCAAAATAGTGTTGCTGAGAGGAGAAACAGAACACTTATTGAAGCTGCAAGAACCATGTTGTTTAACTCTAAACTGCCCATCACCTTCTTGGCATAGGCAGTCAACACTGCCTGCTATGTGCAGAACAGAGTTTTAGTGGTTAAGACTCATGGTAAGACTCCTTATGAGTTGTGGCATAAAAAGAGACCTTTCATTGGTTTTCTCAAATCATTTGGATGTCCTTGCACCATCTTGAATACCAAGGATCAAATAGCCAAATTTGATGAGAAATCAGATGATGGACATTTCATTGGATACTCTTCCCAAGCTAAGGCTTATAGAGTATACAATCTTAGAACCAGAGTAGTTGAAGAGTCAGCCAATATGACCTTCAATGAGCACACACCTATTATGAAAGGTTCTAGTCCTGATTGGCTGTTTGATCTTGGTTTAGTTACCAACTGTTTTAACAAATCTTGTGAGAATGTTTTAGGATCTACAGGTACCTTATCAACAGGAGATTCTAATCCAATATTTGAGCTGAGAAGACCAAGTATTCAAACTACTTCAGCTCCAGTGGTAACTAGCCCTGCAGGTGGAAATTCTATCAGCACAACCATGACAAATTCTTTAGCTGATACATCTGAAGTGCCTGAAAATTCCAGCACAGAGGCATAGAACTCAGATGAAGGAATTTCAAATGTAGGAGGAGATAGAGGTGGTGATAGCGATCAAGAATTTCCTAATGCTGATAACCACTCCATAGAATACAACATCAATGATGTAACACACTTATTGGATCAAGTCCCACTTGATAAGTATGTTGATGTGGTGTATGATCCTCAATCACCAGATCTAAATTTCACCAATTTAGATCTATCCAAACAACTTGCTGTGATTCCTCAACTAAGAATCCACAAGTCCCATCCCACCATAAATATTATTGGAGATGTTGAGACTGGGGTAATAATAAGAGGACCAATCTATGACAAAAATGTTTGTCTTCACTCTTGTTTCTTGTCCCAGATAAATCCTAAGAAGATTGAAGAGGCTTTGAAAGATGGAAGTTGGATTGAAGCAATACAGGAGGAGCTGCTTCAATTCAAAAGATAGAAGGTTTGGAATCTATGTCCTCTTCCTCAAGAGAAGACTACCATAGGTACCAAGTGGGTATTTAGGAACAAGAAGGATGATAGAGGACTTGTCATCAAGAACAAGGCAAGACTGGTTGTTTAAGGATACACACAAGAAGAAGGAATTGACTACACAGATGTTTTTGCTCCTATAGCAAGACTTGAAGCTGTTAGGATATTCTTGGCTTTTGTTGCATCCAAGGATTTCAAGGTCTACCAACTTTATGTCAAGTATACCTTTTTATATGGGGTGATTGACGAGAATGTGTATGTCAAACAACCACCTAGCTTTACAGACCCAGTTCATCTTGATTATGTCTACAAGCCTAACAAACCTCTTTTTGGGTTGCATCAGGCTCCAAGGAAGTGGTAGGAGACACTATCACAGTATCTCTGTCAGCATGGATATAAGAAAGGTACTATTGATGGAACACTTTTCATCAAAGGAACATGAAATGACTTGATGCTGGTTCAAGTTTATGTAGATGACATTATCTTTGGGTCAACTAATCCGAAGCTCTACAAATACTTTGAGAAGCTGATGAAGAATAGGTTTGAAATGAGTGCCATGGGGGAACTCAATTTCTTTCTAAGAATTCAAGTGAAGCAGGTTGACAATGGCATCTTCATAAACCAGCCAAAGTATGTGCAAGACATACTTACCAGGTTTCACATGACTGAGTGCAAGGTTGCTAAGACACCCATAGCCAGAAACCATTCTCTAGGACCAGATCTTGAGGGGGAGTGTGTTGATGAACATTTATACAGGGAAATGATTGGGACTCTTATGTACCTCACTACTAGTAGGCCAGATATCATGTTTTCTACATGTATTTGTGCAAGATATTAAGCCAACCCCAGAATGTCACACCTAGTTGTTGTTAAGAAAATTCTCAGATATCTAAAAGGTGCTCTCAAATTGGGCCTTTGGTATCCAAAGAATTCTGACTTCAATCTGTATGCATATACAGATAATGACTATGGTGGTTGTAATATGACTACAAAGTCAACATCTGGGGGATGTCAATTTCTTGGTTAAAGGATAGTCTCATGGCAATACAAGAAACAATCCTGTGTATCTGCATCAACTTCTAATGTTGAATACATTGCTGCTACAAGCTGCTGTGCTCAAGTGCTTTGGATTCAAAATCAGATGCTACACTATGGATTTAACCTCAAAGAGACTCCCATCCATATAGAAAACAACAGTGCTATCTTTTATAGAGAATCATGTACAACACTCAAAGACAAAGCACATCAACATCAAGTATCATTTTATTAGAGATAATTTTGAAAAGGGATTGATAAAACTAGTCAAAGTTAACACAAATGAACAATATGCTAATCTGTTCACAAAAGCTTTTGATGAACAGAGATTCAAGTATCTTGTATCAGTTATTGGGATGATTAACTTTGAGTAGATTTTTCTTAAACTAAACTCAAGATTATTTTTAATAATATGTGTGTCTTAAGTTGTCTATATCATCACCATATAGGCCCAGTTTATTTTGAAAGAAACTTTTCAAAATGATATCCCTTAGAATTTTAAAATTTTTGAATATATTTTCCTTTGAAAGACATCAAGTTGTCTTTGGAAGAAAATTATATCTTCAAAACACATAACTACTTCTGAGAAACTAACCTTCGGAAGAAATTTGAATATATCTTCCGAAGCTTATATTTGTCACCAATTACTCAGATGTTATGAAGGACTATTTTCTTTCGAAAGCAATTAAGTCTCGAAAGCTTTATTCTCTTATTGAATAAGATTTCTGATATTTGATATCTTCCAAAGCAAAATGTAACACCCGGAATTTAAAAAAGAAAAGAAAAGAGAAGTATAAAGAAAGAAAGGTGAAATAACCCAAGTTAAGGGGTTAAAGTTGTGCAAGAGACAAACTTTATTATTATTATGTTTAAAAGGTGGGCATGGCCGCCCACTCCCCTGCTCCACCAACTGCCTTCGGCTGCAGAAAGAAGAACAGAGTTTTTCCATCGGTTTTTTAGAGATAAGAAGAAGAAGATCGGCTTGAAGGTAAGCTTTTTGTGTGTTTGTTCGGTTTCAGCTGGCTTTTTAGCTTTTGGACTGAGTCTTATGTGTTTCTTTGTGTTCGGTTGTGTGTTTTTGGTGTGTTTAGGTGTTTGAACTCCAAGTGCTCTTGAGTTTGGAGGAGTTTTACTCGAAGGCTGCTGTAGGTGAGTTCTAGGTCCCCGGTTTTTCTATTTTAAACTTGTTTAGGGGCTGAAATGCATATAAATTATCATTTTTACAACTCTCAGTGTGTTGAAACCATATGTTACCCCTTGTTTTACATGGGGGTGTGTGTTTGTGAATGTTTTGACTGAATCATGTGGTTGTATGCTTGTTCTAAGTGCTTAGTATGCTAGATTTGGGTTAAGAATACATTAGGATGATGAATGGAGACTGAAATTAGTACAAGTTAGAACTAGTAAACTGCCCATGCGTCTAACACTTTGCCCATGCGCCTAACACTTGCCCGTGCGCCTGCATAGTACCCATGCGCCTAACTGCCCATGCGCCCAACTGCCCATGCGCCTAAGTTTTTGCTCATGCGCCTAAGTGTTCCCATACGCCCAACTACCCATGCGCCTGCATAGTACTCATGCGCCTACATAGTACCCATGCGCCTAAGTTTTTCCCATGTGCCCAAGTGTTCCCATGCGCCCAACTGTCCGTGCGCCTGCATAGTGCCCATGCGCCCACATAGTGCTCATGCGCTAAACTGACTTAGGATTTTTCTGAAATCTTAGGAAATAGAAATTAATGATAAAGCTCTAGAATATTTTGGTGGTTTATGTTTGTTCGTGTTGCGCATGTTTGTGGTCTGTTATTGATGTTCCTTATTACGTATTATTACGTGACTTTACATGGTGTGTTAATGCTCTTATACATAAAGTATTATCATAAAAGAAGCGAAAGATTAAGATAATGAAAAGTGGAACATAACAAATGAATGAAAGTCTTGCAAGCAAATTTAAAGAGGTTCACAACTCATTGAAGAGTTGTTATCTCAACTGTGTGCGATGTAGCATGTGATCTCCGCTAACCCATGAGGGTACACACAGGGGGGTCAGTCTTGGTGACTGATCCATACATGCGAAACGGGATCCTTGTCGCTTAACCCCAAGACTAAGGTGGCTTCGTGCCTAATGATGGGGCATAGCTTATGACAGGATCTAGATAGAAGTGAAAGATAATGAAAAAGTGCGAAACGAACGATGATGAACAATGATAAAAGATAATAATAATATTATCAAGATGTATGTATGTTGTGTGATCACGAACGAAAGTAAATGAAAGGTTTTTACTAAAAGTAAAGTATTTTATTATTTAAAACTAGAACTCACTCAGCAACGCTGACTTTTATGCATTTTCAGTTGGCAGGTAGCTTGTTACTGAGGATGGCACGAGGGTGAAGCTACTTGGCAGGCAAAGACTGGCATCCATTTCATGCACGATAATGTTGTTGTTTTGTAATACAACTGAATATTCTTTTGTGACTCTTTTAAAACAATGATGTATTATTTGTCAACATCAAATATTAATGCATGAATGGTTTTTGATAGATTAATCAGCTGCAATGTGTTTATGTAATTTATTGTATATTATTTTTATATAAGGATGTGATTGACCAACTGTGGGGTTCCCGGGGACGGGGCCTTACAAGTTGGTATCAGAGCCAAAGTTTAAGAGAAATGGGTAAATATTTTCAAAACCTAAACTTAAACTGAGAATGGGACCGAATAGAAGGATGCCAGCCCAAGTAGCTACGTGTCGTCAGGTAATTTACTTTCTTCAAGTTAACCGGTATTATGTGTATGCTACCTGATTTATGTGCTCTTAGTAGATTTGGATACTGATGTTGTCAGGATAGGAAATGCTTAGGGGATGAAGAGTAAAGTAAGTGGCTAATCACAACTGGCCATTGTAATTAGGGACTTACTATACTTGACATAATCTGAGTTATTACCTTGAATGGCCGTGTTGGTGTTGAATCTTATAGTGTTTAGAGGATGGCGGGTGGTAGATCTTCAAAGGCTTCTCGAGGTGGTGTACAGGGTGGCCGTGGTGCTGGACCATGTGTCACAAAGAACAAGGCTAAGGCTGCTAAGACAGCTCCTATAGAGCCTGAGCTTCATCACCAGGAAGGCGGTTATGAGAGTGATAATCTGAGAGCTCTGTGAAAGAGGCAGTTGTGGGGGAAGTTCATCAAGGTCATGCAGACGAACCTGCCATCTGTGGTGATTGAGGTTATTCGTGCTGTGAGGGAGGATGAAAAGAAAGAGAAGGAGGAGAGGAGGAGGACCGTTGGGAGAGGTTCAGGTGAAGGGGAGCAATCAGAAACCAAGTTGGTCATCTCCAGCAATAAAGAGGAAGAGGTACAGGAAACTCAAGGGGTGTAGTTATGGGGCATTTCAAAGATGCAAGCCCCCGACTTTTGATGGTAACGGGAATGTTACTGCTGCTCACCGATGGGTGAGAGAAATAGAGGCTGTGTTGGAGATCAGCGAATGTAAAGAGGACCAAAAGGTGAAGTTTGCTACCCACTCATTCGTGGACTCGGCTTTATGTTGGTGGGACAATATTGTCCAGGCCGAGGGCCAGGGCTGTTGGGAGGATGAGGTGGAGTGAACTTAAAAAGATGGTGATCGAGGAGTTTTGTCCTCACAGGGAACTTGACAAGATTGAGAGAGAGTTCTTACAGCTGGAGGCGGGAACCATAACACACCACAGTATACTACTAAGTTCAATGAGATGGCAAGGCTGGTACCGGATCAGGTGATGCCGGTGTCAAGGAAGATCAAGAGGTATATCCAGGGTTTGCCAGCAGATATTCGTAGGCACATGGTCACCGCCCGGTCGAGTACTTTTAGGTCGGTGGTTGATCAGGCAGGGAGGCTGTATGATGAGAGAGAGGTGGCAGTGGTAGAGGTGAGTAAAAAGGGTGGTGGTGACAGGAACTGGAATGGGAAGCGGTTTGGTCATGGTGGTTTCACTCCAAATAACAAAGAGGGCAAGGGTGGATGATCGAAGGGTAGTAACATCAGGTACGGGAATGAAGAGGTGTGGTAAGTGCGGGAAGGAACATACTGGGTAGTGTAAGTGGGGACTGAATCTCTGCTTCAAGTGTGGGAAGCCCGGTCATATGGTAAGAGAGTGTGGGGTTGTAAGATGTTATTACTGTGGTGAAGAGGGCCATCTTAGTAGGGATTGCAAGAAGCCAAGGGCTGAAAGTTCTGGGGCAAAGAAGGGGACCGATAATGATGGGCAGAGAGCAAAAGCCAGAGCATTCACAATGACCGGGAGGAGGCTAGGGTGGACCCCGATGTCGTGTCAGGTACGTTCCTAGTAAACCAAACTTGTCTCTGTACTATTTGATTCTGGTGCTAGTAAGAGTTTTATTTCTGTTGCCTTCTGTGCTAAGTTGCCTGTTAGGTGTAGAAAGATTGATGAGGCCTTCAATGTAGAAACTGCCATTGGTAAGTCTACCAGGATTTCTGATCTATAGAGGGTTGTGAAATAGAATTGGAAGGCCATAGGTTCTCTGCTAAATTATTCGTGATGCCCCTAGGCGGATTCGATGTGGTTCTAGGGATGGATTGGCTAGCAGCCTATGAGGCAAATATTATGTGTCGCAAGAAGATGATCTGATTGACTACGCCTGATGGGAGTTCGGTGATGATCTACGGTGATCGAGTTACTATGGTTCCGAAGGTGATTTTGATGGTGGTGGCAGAGAAGTGCATGAAATATGGATGTAGTGCCTACCTGGCTTACGTGAAGGATGTGGATGCGTCAGTACCACAATTGTCTGACGTACCGTTTGTGTGACTTTCCAGACGTGTTCCCAGAAGATTTACCAGGTGTGCACCCGACCACGAGATCGAGTTCCAGATCGACTTGATACCTGGTGCTCAACCTGTTGCTAAGGCACCGTATCGATTGGCTCCGTCTGAGATGAAGGAACTGATGGTTCAGTTGTAAGAGTTGTTAGACATAGGGTTCATTTGACCGAGTATCTCTCCCTGGGGTGCTCCGGTCTTGTTTGTAAAGAATAAGGACAGTAGTATGAGGATGTGCATCGACTACCATGAGTTAAACAAGTTGACTGTGAAGAACCGGTATCCGTTACCGAGTATTGATGACTTATTTGATCAGCTCTAAGGTTCCAGTTGGTTCTCGAGGATAGATCTCCGATCTGGTTACCATCAGTTGAAGGTGAAGGAGCAGGATATACCTAAAACAGCTTTTTGCACGTGTTATGGACACTACGAGTTTCTCGTTATGTCTTTTGGTCTAACTAACACGCCAGATGCCTTTATGGATTTGATGAACCGGGTGTGTCGGCCGATGTTGATAAATCAGTGATTGTGTTTATCGATGATATCCTGATATATTCGAAGAGCGAAGAAGAGCATGCCGGTCACATTCGTGAGGTATTGGAGACACTTAGAAGAGAGAAGCTGTATGCTAGGTTCTCCAAGTGCACTTTCTGGTTGCGCGAGGTTCAGTTTTTAGGTCATGTGGTAAATTCCGAAGGGATCATGGTAGACCCACAAAGGTGGAGGCGGAGATGCAATGGAAGACTCCAAAGACGCCATCCAAGATCCGCAGTTTCTTGGGTTTAGTGGGCTATTACAGGAGATTCATTCAAGACTTTTCTAAGATAGCCTCACCATTAACCAAGTTGACCCGCAAGGATGTGAAGTTTGCATGGGGTCTGGAACAGGAGAATGCTTTTGGGGAGTTAAAGACAAGATTGACTCAAGCACCTGTCTTGACATTACCCGAAGGGAATGAAGACTTAGTGGTCTATTCAGATGCTTCTTATTCAGGATTGGGTTGCGTGCTGATGCAACGGGGAAGGGTTATAGCCTATGCGTCCCGAAAGTTGAAAATCCATGAGGCTAATTACCCTACTCATGACTTGGAGCTAGCGGTTGTGATCTTTGCATTGAAGATTTGGAGACACTACTTGTACGGGACGAAGTGCACTATCTTTACTAACCATAAGAGCTTGAAATACTTCTTTGAGCAGAAGGACCTCAATATGAGGCAAAAAGGTGGTTAGAGTGATCAAGGATTATGATTGTGAGATCCACTACCATCCAGACAAGGCCAACGTAGTGGCAGATGCCCTTAGCCAAAAGGTGAGACCCCTGCCAATCCGAGTGAAAGCTTACCAGTTGGTGATGACCTCCAATGTGATGGCACAGGTCAAGGAATTTCAAGATGACGTGCTGAAGGAAGACCAAATCAACTCCGAAAGAATGAAAGGTCTAGTCTTGGAGTTGGGTGAGAACACTCTCGGAGTTAGAACCCGCTTTGGGCTGATGTGGATCCCTCGTTATTGAGACCTACGGGGAAAATCATGGATGAAGCTCATAAGACTCGATACTCCATTCATCCCGGTGCTATAAAGATGTATCATGATATGAAGAAAGATTACTGGTGGTCGGGTATGAAGAGTGATGTAGCGGAGTATGTGAGCAAGTGCCTTACTTGCTTGCAAGTGAAAGCAGAGCATCAGAAGCCATACAGGAAGATCCAGCCTTTGGATATACCCGAGTGGAAATGGGAGCACATCACCATGGACTTCATTACGAAGTTACCACGTACGGCAAGGGGGTACGATGCTATATGGGTGATAGTTGACCGTTTGACGAAGAGTGCTCACTTTCTACCGATCCACGAGACATATTCATCTGAGAGGTTGGCAAATCTATTTATCAAAGAAATTGTGACACGTCATGGTGTACCAGTGTCTATCGTGTCTGACCTGACACTCGGTTTACATCCAAGTTTTGGAAAAGATTTCATGATGTGATGGGGACGAGGTTGCACATCAGTACGACTTATCATCCTCAGACGGATGGTCAGTCAGAGAGAACTATACAGACGCTTGAGGATATGCTCCGAGCAAGCATCATTGATTTCGGAGGAAGTTGGGATGAACACTTAACGTTAGCTGAATTCTCATACAACAACAGTTATCATGCCAGCATTGGTATGCCACCATATGAGATGCTATACGGTAGGAAGTGTAGAATGCCCGTATGTTGGGATGACATCAGACAGAAGGAGTTGGGGAGCGTTGAAGTGATCGAGGCTACGACTGAAAAGTTGGAGGAGATCAAGGCCTTTATGAAGGCAGCAAAAGATAGGCAAAAGTCGTATGCTGACAAGAGGCGTAGACCGATTGAACTCAAGGTGGGTGATAAAGTTATGCTGAAGGTTTCACCTTGGAAGGGGATCATTCGGTTCAGAAAGCGGGGTAAGCTGAGCCCAAGGTATATAGAACCTTTCTGAATCATTGCTCGAGTAGGAGAGGTGGCCTCTAGGTTAGAGCTACCCGATGAGTTAAGTGGGATTCATCCAACATTCCATGTATCTCATCTGAGAAAGTGCCTAGCTGATGAAGATATAATTGTACCACTGGAGGACATTGAAGTGGATGAACGACTCAATTACATAGAGCAACCAGTGGCAATCATTGACCGAAAAGAGAAGAGATTACGGAATAAAGTGGTTCCACTGGTGCGAGTACAGTGGAGGCACAGGAAGGGATCCTAGTCTACGTGGGAGACTGAGGAAAAGATGAGACAGCATTATCCATAACTGTTCGAGGAGTGATAGGTTTCGGGGACGAAACCTATATAAGGGGGGGGTGGACTTGTAACACCAGGAATTTAAAAAAAAAAGAAAAAAGAAAAGGGAAGTATAAAGAAAGAAAGGTGAAATAACCCAAGCTAAGGGGTTAAAGTTGTGCAAGAGGCAAGCTTTATTATTATTATGTTTAAAAGGTGGGCATGGCCGCACACTCCCCTGCTCCACCAACTGCCTTCGGCGGCAGAAAGAAGAACAGAGTTTTTCCATCGGTTTTTTAGAGAGAAGAAGAAGAAGATCGGCTTGAAGGTAAGCTTTTTGTGTGTTTGTTCGGTTTCAGCTGGATTTTCAGCTTTTGGACCGAGTCTTATGTGTTTCTCTATGTTCGGTTGTGTGTTTTTGGTGTGTTTAGGTGTTTGAACTCCAAGTGCTGTCGAGTTTGGAGGAGTTTTACTCGAAGGGTGCTGTAGGTGAGTTCTAGGTTCCCGGTTTTTTTCTGTTTTAAACTTGTTTTGGGGCTGAATTGCATATAAATTATCCTTTTTACAACTCTTAGTGTGTTGAAACCGTATGTTACCCCCTGTTTTACATGGGGTGTGTGTTTGTGAATGTTTTGACTGAATCATGTAGTTGTATGCTTGTTCTAAGTGCTTAGTATGCTAGATTTGGGCTAAGAATACATTAGGATGATGAATGGAGACTGAAATTAGTATAAGTTAGAACTGGTAAACTGCCCATGCGTCTAACACTTTGCCCATGCACCTAACACTTGCCCGTGCGCCTACATAGTACCTATGCGCCAACTGCCCATGCGCTTAAGTTTTTGCCCATGTGCCTAAGTGTTCCCATGTGCCCAACTACCCATGCGCCTACATAGTATCCATGCGCCTAAGTTTTTCCATGCGCCAAAGTGTTCCCATGCACCCAACTGTCCATGCGCCCGCATAGTACCAATGTGCCCACATAGTGCTCATGCACCTAAACTGACTTAGGATTTTTCTGAAATCTTGGGAAATAGAAATTAGTGATTAAGCTCTAGAATATTTTGGTGGTTTATGTTTGTTCATGTTGCGCATGTTTGTGGTCTGTTATTGATGTTCCTTATTACGTATTATTACGTGACTTTACATGGTGTGTTAATGCTCTTATACATAAAGTATTATCATAAAAGAAGCGAAAGATTAAAGATAATGAAAAGTGGAACATAAAAAATGAATGAAAGTCTTGCAAGCAAATTTAAAGAGGTTCACAACTCATTGAAGAGTTGTTATCTCAACTGTGTGCGATGTAGCATGTGATCTCCGCTAACCCATGAGGGTACACACAGGGGGGTCAGTCTTGGTGACTGATCCATACATGCGAAACGGGATCCTTGTCGCTTAACCCCAAGACTAAGGTGGCTTCGTGCCTAATGATGGGGCATAGCTTATGACAGGATCTAGATAGAAGTGAAAGATAATGAAAAAGTGCGAAACGAACGATGATGAACAATGATAAAAGATAATAATAATATTATCAAGATGTATGTATGTTGTGTGATCACGAACGAAAGTAAATGAAAGGTTTTTACTAAAAGTAAAGTATTTTATTATTTAAAACTAGAACTCACTCAGCAACGCTGACTTTTTATGCATTTTCAGTTGGCAGGTAGCTTGTTACTGAGGATGGCACGAGGGTGAAGCTACTTGGCAGGCAAAGACTGGCATCCATTTCATGCACGATAATGTTGTTGTTTTGTAATACAACTGAATATTCTTTTGTGACTCTTTTAAAACAATGATGTATTATTTGTCAACATCAAATATTAATGCATGAATGGTTTTTGATATATTAATCCGCTGCAATGTTTTTATGAAATTTATTGTGTCTTGTTTTAAATAAGGTTGTGATTGACCAACTGTGGGGCTCCCGGGGACGGGGCCTTACACAAAATCTATCTAGAATGTAAAATAGTCTAAGTATTTTTCTTTTGAAGCAAAATTGGCTTTGGATGTTTTTCTCAAACCTTCCGAATACAAATTACCTTTAGAAGATTTAGACTTCCAAGAAAACTACCTTTTTGGGCACTTTTTCAGAGGTGGGACCGACATTTGGATTTCAAAGTTTATCTGTTTGCATTAACTTTATCTCAAATCTATATCATATATATATATATATATATATATATATATATATATATATATATATAATATATATATATATATATATATTTGTACAACGGTTCCCCCTCTTTCACTTTCTCCTTCATCTGCAAGATTCAAACCCTAATTTCACCCACAAACCGACTTTGTTCATTTCTTCATCTGAAAGCTACTCAAAATGGTCAACCCTGATCCCTAAAACCAACCGGATTTCTCCATGCACTTACACAGGCAACATAATCAAGTTGCTCTGTTGATGTCCGAGAAAGATCCTGGTTTCTCAGACGTTTGCCTCTTCTTATCTCTAACCACTACCTCACTGCACTCATAATCGACCCCCCATTATATGAAGATCAACTTTTGGAGTTCTGGAGGACCTACCAAGAGGTCATCTTGGATGGTGGGAAGGCACTGTCTGCCACAGTGCAGGGGAGGATGGTATTCCTCACTCCATCCACCATCAACACTAATCTAAGGCTGGATGATGAAGAGGGTGACTTGTCCTTCCCTAAGTCTGTTGTTAATAACTCATTCTGGTAGATGGGCTAGGAAGGGGACTACTTCGTAAAAACCTTCAGAAAGGGCAAAGTCTCATACAAATAAAAGTACCTCCTCCATGTGGTCATCCACTCCTTATCAAACAAACATGGAAGATGGGACCAAATTCCTGAAGACCTTTCCTACATAGTCCATGGAATGGTTCAGGGGTCAAGTTCAGGTATTCTTAATTTGTATATACAAATCTGCTTACAAACTTGAACTCCTTAGAATATTATATGTTCCCTAAATATGTTCAGTACATTCTTAACTATGAACTGGGCTCACAATTACGGGGAACAGGTAATGTTCTTAAATTAGGACAGATGAAGCCCGGTATCTTTAAGATAATGAGAAAGCAAATTGTTGGCTTCTCAAGGGTAGAAATAGCCTTGGTCTTAAAAATGTTAGAGCTCATTGCTCAAGGTGAAAACTTGGCAGAACCAGCCAATATTGAACCCACACCTTCTACATCTACAACCCCCACACAGCCACAAATCACCATCACCTACCAAAGAAAATCCAAATGAACCCCTGCTCAGTCTACTCAGGTTGAGCATGCCCCCAAATCACCAACCATGCAGAAGAAGTAAACAGTGGAGCTCCTACTTCTCCGAGGAGCAAACCACTCCTATTATTTCTATGATCAGTGTTGAGGTTCCTCATGCTCAGCCTGATGAGCTCATAACCCTAGCCTTAAGCCTTCACTCACAGTCTTAAAACTCTAGTGATCAACCTACAGGAATCCACAGCCGCTTGACCTTAGCCATCCAATACCCAACCTTGAATTCTATGATGATGAAGATATAGGATTCAGTGAGTACCATGAATCTCTCTTCTCCACCCCTGGAGAGATGAGTGCTCCTGCATCACCTATATCTAGCTCATATTATCCACCCACAACTAAGGTGGACCTTCTTGAACCTGTTCAGAAGGCCCATATGGAAGAGGCTCTCACTTTTGCAAGTGATTACATCATTCAGACCTCAACCATGGCAACGCAGCCTATTGACACTTCTTTTGAAGCTGTCAGTGTGTAGGGGAAAGCCAGCAGCCAAGAAACTAAAGCTGGTGATGAGGAAGAAGACCTTGGTCCTATTCTCTCATCCTCCGATGATTCTTCTGATGAAGATAAGGGAGTATGCAAATAAAGGTGCACAAACTGACTAAACTCTACACCTATTTAGTTTCCAAGGTTAGTTACCTAGAATCTCATGTGACTACCTTACAAAGAAGGGTCAATGACTAAAACTTGAGATCACCAATCTTAAGGGCAAGTTAGCTGAGAGACCCATCCAGAGGACTCAACCAGGCCCACAAGAACCTGTGGATGTGGTGGACCTAACTCCTAACTCCATTATGCAAGAGAGTGATGCTACCAAAAAGGGGGAGAAGTCCTACCTGCAATCACAAAACCTGGGAGTTCCTCTTAAAGTATGGACACGGAGGACTCATCACCCTCACTTGCAGTTTTCCAAACTCAACAACCTCCTCAAGTCCACATTGATATAGACTCGCTCATTTAAAGCCTATTTTATGAAGGTATACCAAGGGCTATGCCTATTCCACCTCACCCTACTAAAATCCAATAGTGGGATGGAGGTATGATGATCAAAGGAGAGCCCTGGTAATCTCTAGGTCTTAGGGTCAATAAGAGATCTTTAACTTCTATAACCTGAGATACTATAGAGCACCTATCTAGTTGACCTCCCACTTGGCAACCCAAGTCAAAACAGGTAAGCTGCAAGGTTATTTGATAGGATTCAACAAAGGGTGCTTGAAGAGTTCAAGCTAAGAACAAGATTATATAAATAGAGGCTAGCAAGCAAGACTGTTGGTCAACTGGATGCTGAGGTGGACCCTAAGATTAGCTTCAAAGGGGAATCTTGGCTGAAGGCCTAGCAGTTGAGCCTATAACCTTGAAACATGAGCTGCTTCAGCACCCTCAACACCCATTACCCTCATTGAGGCACCAGCTGGTGAAGGTGTCTTACAACCTATCTCTGGCCAGAGCTTAAGTGTAAAACCAAGTAATAAAGGCCAAAGCTCTCTCCAACCTGAGTCATACAAGCCTTGGTGACTCAAGGTGGAGAGAACTTTGGCCTTTATTGCTTGGTTCAGCTGTCAAGCTCTGGCCAGAGAGAGGTTGTGAGACACCTTCACCAGCTGGTGCCTCACTGAGGGTACTAGGTGCATAGGGAGATCCTGTCTCAAGGTTCACAAGCTTAACCTCTGGGCCTTCAGTCAAGGTTCTCCCTTTGAAGCTAATCTCATGGTCCACCTCAACATCCAGTTGACCAAAGATCTCACCTGCCAGCCTCTGTCTATATAAGTTTGATCTTAATTTGAATTCCTCTAGCACCCTATTTTGAATCCGGTCTACTAATCTCTTAGCTTGTCTGTTGAGGCTTGGGTTGACAAGTGGAAGATTCACCAGATTGATACACTCATAGAAACTCAGGTGTGAGAAGTTGAAGATTTCTTGTTGACCCTGAGCTCTAGAGATCACAAGAGCTCTTCTGTTTGTGTCATACCCCCATCCTAAAAATGGATTCTCAGATGGAGCAGACATTGCTCTTGGAATTCCCTCCTCAAGCAAGTGTTGAATGAGTAAGTCTATGTTCATGACTTGAGGAGGTTGCTGAGTCTGGACAATTTCAAGAGAGGTTAGTGACTTCTCTATGTCCATACTCTGGAGGAACTCCCAGGTTTGTGGTTGTGAGGACTTTCTCCCCCTTTTTGGTAGCATCACCTTCTTGCATAGGTGAGCGGGGGGTGTCATCCATCACTTCCACAGGTTTTTGTGGACCTGGTTGAGTCCTCTTTAAGGATCTCTCAGCTAACTGGCCCTTGAGATCGGTGATCTCAAGTTGCTGGTCATTGACCCTTTGTTGCAAGATAGTCACCTGAGATTCCAGGTGAACTATCTTTGAAACTAGATAGGTGCATGTGTTTGTCAGTTTGTGCACCCTATGTTTAGACTCCCCTCATCTTCAGTTGAAGAATCACTGGGGGATGAGAGAATTGGACCTAAGTCTTCTTCCTCATCACCAGCATAGTATCTTTGGCTGCTAGATTTCCCTGCATCATGACAACTTCCAGAGAAGTGTCAAGAGGCTGGGTTGCTTCCTGGTGTAATCACTTTCTAAAGTGAGAGCCTCTTCCATATGATCTCCTGAACATGTTCAGGAAGACCCACCTCAGTTATGGGTATATGATGTGGGCTAGACCTGGGTGAGTTAGGGGTACTCATTTCTCCTTGAGTGTGGGAAGAAAGGAGAGACTCAATGTACTCACTGAAACCTAAGTCCTCATCATTATAGAAATCAAGGCTGGGAATAGAGTGGTTTAAGTCCAGCGGCTGGGGTGGTAACTATCCCTGAAGGTTGATCACTTGAGTGTTGAGACTCAGAGTGATGGCTTAAGAATGTTGGGGGTGTGAGCTCATCAGACTGAGCATGAGGAACCTCAGCACTGATCATTTGAAAGATGGGAGTGGTTTGCTCCTCAGGGGAAGTGGGAGCTCAAGATTCCACTTCCTCCTGTATGGGTTGTGATATGGGGACCTGCACATGCTCAGTAGTAGGTGCAGGGGTTCGTTTGGTTTTTCTTTGTAGGTGATGGTAATTTGAGGCTGTGGGGTGGAGTTGAGGTAGAAGGTGTGGGTTCAACACTAGCTGGTGCTGTTAGGTTGCCACCCTGAGCAATGAGCTCAACATTTTTGGAACCAGGGCTATTTCTACCCCGGAGAAGCCAACAGTAGGCTTTCTTAGTTTTAAAGATGCTCATCTGTCCCAATTTAAGAATATTACCTGTTCCCCTCAACTGTGAGCCCAGTTCACAGTTGAGAATGTGCTGGACATATCGAGGGAACATGTAGTATTCTAAGGAGTCTAAATTAGCAAGTAAATTTGTATAGACAAATTGAGAGTACCTGTATTTGACCCCCTGAACCATTCATGGACTATGAAGGAGAGGTCCTCTGGAACTTGATCCCATCCTCCATGCTTGTTGGAGAGACTATGTATGATGACATGGAGGAGGTATTTCCATTTGGATGAGACCTCCCCTTCCTGAAGGTTTTGACTGAGAAGTCACCCTCATAGCCCATCTGCTAAAAAGAATGGTTGACAGCAGCTTTCGGAAAGGACAACTCACCTTCTTCATCATCCAGCTGAAGGTGTGAGCTTATGATGGCCGGAGTGATGAAGATTGTCCTCCCCTGTACTATAGCAGATAGTGCCTTCTCCCCATCCATGGTGACCTCTTGGCAGGTCCTCCAGAATGCAAGTAACTGATCCTCATAAAGAGGAGGATCAATAGTAAGGGAGGTGAAGTAGTGAGACGCTGAAAGGTATCGACAGACCTCTGAGAAATGAGGATCTTTCTCATAGTCCAATAGAGCAACCTGATTGTGTTATCTGTAAGGTGCATGGTAAAGCCCGGTTGGTTTTGTCGATCAATGTTTGCCATGAAGGAAGTTTGTTGGTGAAGAAGAAGGTTAATTTTAGAAGAATTTTAGGTCAAGAATTTGTGGAAGAAGGAAAGAGTGAGAAGAAGGGAACCGTTGAGAATATATATAGAATGGATTTAAGACAAAGTTAATACAAAAGGATAAACTTTGAAATCCGAAAGTAGGTCCCACTTCTGAAAAAGCGCCCAAAAAGGTAGTGTTCTTGGAAGTTGAAAATCTTCTGAATGTAGTTTTTGCTTCGGAAGTTTTGAGAAAAAGCTTCCGAAGCCAATTTGGCTTCAGAAGATATTCTAAAGAAATTTGAAAAATTGGCTTCGGAAGAAAATTTCTTAGAGAGTTTTTCTTCCGACACATATTTGATTTCGGAAGATATTAAGTCTTGGGAGTTTTATTCTAAAGAGAATAAATCTTCCGAGACTTAATTGCTTCCGGAAGATATTTGTCCTTCAAATACATCAAGTACTTAGAAGCATAGTTAAGCTTCGGAAGATATTCTCAGAATTTCTTCCAAAGGTAAATTTCTTATAAGTACTTGATTTGAAGACATAAATTTCTTCCGAAGGCAACTTGAAATCTTTCGAAGGAAAATATGTTTTGAGAAATTTTCAAAAATCTAAGGAATATCATTAAAATTTTTCTTCCAAAATAAACTAGGCTTATGAAGGTGATAAAATAGACAACTTAGGACACACAGTTTTTAGAAATAAAGTTGATTTAAGTTTTAAGAAAAAGTTACTCAAGTTAATCATCCCAATAGCTGATACAAGATATTTGAATCTCTATTCATCAAAAGCTTTAGTGAACAGATCAGCATATTGTTCATTTGTGTTAACTTTGACTAATTTGATTAATCCTTTCTCAAAATTATCTCTAATCAAATGATACCTGATGTTGATGTGTTTGGTCCTTGAGTGCTGCATAGGATTCTCTGTAATGGAGATAGCACTGTTGTTGTCTATGTGGATAGGAGTCTCTTTGAAATTGAATCCATAGTCCAGCATCTAATTCTGAATCCAAAGCACTTGAGCACAGCAATTTGCAGCAACAATGTATTCAGCCTCAGCAGTTGATGCAGAGACACAGGATTGTTTCTTGCATTGCCATGAGACAATCCTTCCACAAGGAATTGACATCCCCCAGATGTAGACTTTGCAGTCATGTTGCAACCACCATAGTCACTATCTGTATAAGCATACAGATTGAAGTCAGAACTCTTTGGATACCAAAGGCCAAGCTTGGGAGCACCTTGGATATCTAAGAATCCTCTTGACAGCAACCAGGTGTGACATCTTGGGGTTGGCTTGATATCTTGCACAAATGCATGTAGCAAACATGATATCAGGCCTGCTGGCTGTTAGGTACATAAGAGACCCAATCATAGCCATGTAAAGATGTTCTTTCACACACTCCCCCTCAAGATCAAGTCCTAGGGAGTGGTTTCTGGCTATGGGTGTCTTAGCAACCTTACATTTAGTCATGTTGAATCTTGTAAGTATGTCTTGCACATACTTTGACTGACTTATGAAGATGCCATTGTCAACTTGCTTCACTTGAATTCCCAAAAGAAATTTAGTTCCCCCATGGCACTCATTTCAAATCTGTTCTTCATCAACCTCTCAAAGTCTTTACAGAGCTTTGGATTAGTTGACCCGAAGATAATGTCATCCACATATACTTGAACCAGCATTAAGTCATTCCTGTCCCCTTGATGAAGAGAGTTCCATCTATAGTACCCCTCTTGTAACCATGTTGGTAGAGATACTGAGATAGTGTTTCATACCACTTCCTTGGAGCTTGGTGCAGCCCATAAAGACTTTATCAAGCTTGCAGACATAATCAGGATGATCTGGTCTGCAAAGCCAGGTGGTTGTTTGACATACACCTCTTCATCAATCACCCCATACAGAAAAGCACACTTGACATCAAGTTGGTAGACCTTGAAATCCTTGGATGCAGCAAAAGCCAGGAATATTTTTACAGCTTCAAGTCTTGCCATAGGAGCAAAAACATCTGTGTAATCAATTCCCACTTCTTGTGTGTACCCTTGAACAACTAGTCTTGCCTTGTTCTTGATGACAAGTCCTCTATCATCCTTCTTGTTCCTAAAAACCCATTTGGTTCCTATGACAGTCTTCCCTTAAGGAAAAGGACATAGGTTCCAAACCTTTTGTCTTCTGATTTGAAGTAGCTCTTCTTGCATAGCTTCAACCCAGCTTCCATCCTTCAGAGCCTCATCAACTTTCTTTGGCTCAATCTGGGACAAGAAACAAGAGTGCAGACAAACATTTTGGTCATGGGTTTGTCCTCTTGTTCTTACCCCAGTCTCAACATTTCCAATGATGTTTGTGGTGGGGTGTGACTTGTGGATCCTTAGTTGAGGGATCACAGCAAGTTGATTGGACAGATCCAGATTGGAGAAATTTAGATCTGGCAATGGAGTGTCACCCACCACATCAGCACATTTATCAAGTGAGACTTGATCCAATAAATGTGTGACATCATTTATGTTGTCCTTTATGGAGTGGTTATCAGCATCAAGAAATTCTTGATCACTATCACCACCTCTATTTCCTCCTACATTTAAAGCTCCTTCTCCTGAGTTTTGAACCTCTGAGCTGGAATTTGAAGGCACCTCAGATGTATCAGCTGAATTTGTCATGTTTGTGCTGATAGGATCTTCATTTGCAGGGTTAGTCACCAAAGGAGCTGAAGTAATAATCTTGCTTGGTCTTCTCAGCTCAAATCTTGGGTCAGGATCTCCTGTTGATATATTATTTGTAGATTCTGAAACATTCTCACAAGACTTGTTAAAACAGTTGATAACTAAGTCAGATCAAATAGCCAATCTGGACCAGAACCTTTCACACTAGGAGTGTGCTCATTGAAGGTCACATTGGCTGACTCCTCAACTACTCTAGTTCTAAGATTGTATACTCTATAAGCCTTAGCTTGGGAAGAGTATCCAATAAAGTGTCCATCATCTGACTTCTCATCAAATTTGGCTACTTGATCTTTGATATTCAAGATGGTGCAAGGACATCCAAATGACCTAAGGAAACCAATAAAATGGTCTCCTTTTGTGCCACAGCTCATAAGGAGTCTTACCATGAGTCTTAACCACTAAAACTCTATTCTACACATAGCAGGCTGTGTTAATTGCCTCTGCCCAGAAGGTGATGGGCAGTTTAGAGTCAGACAGCATGGTTCTTGCAGCTTCAATAAGTGTCCTGTTTCTCCTCTCAGCACACCATTTTGTGAGGAGTCCTGGGAGCACTATATTGTCTTGTAATACCCTTTTCATCACAAAATGTATCAAGGATTTGGTTCTTAAATTCTGTTCCTTGATCACATCTTATGGTCTTGACCTTGTGATCAGATTGATTCTCAATTTTCAAATGAAATTCTTCAAGATCTCAGGGGTCTCATCCTTAGTTCTAAGGAAAAAGACCTAAGTGAATCTTGTGAAATCATCTATGATCACTAAGCAGTAAGAGGTCCTTCCTAAACTCATTACACTGGTGGGGCCAAACAAATCCATATGTAATAGGTGTAGGGGTAGTGATGGAGTTCATTTCCTTTGGTTTGTGAGACACTTTGTGTTGCTTCCCTTTCAGGCATGCAACACAGTGGTCATCACTTGTAAACTCTTTCTTTGGCATTCCAGTTACCAAATCATTCTTAATCAATTTATTCATGTTCTTAAAGTTTACATGGCACATTCTTTATGCCAAAGAAAAGACTCATCACTATTTGCTTTAGACAGAAAGCAAGAAACTTCTCCTGAGGGAGATGTTTCATGTAAATCCATCTTGTACATGTTCCCTCTCCTGGGGGCTCTGAGCAGGATATGCTCTTGAGGAATGGCCACCCCGGGCTTGAGAACAATGCACTCATGCTCAGTGAAGAGCATATGGTGTTTCTGATCACAAAATTGGATACACTCAGAAGATTGTATCCAAGCTCCTTGACAAAGTTTAACTTTTCAATGCTGAGCTTACCATTTGTGACTCTGCCCCTTCCAGAAATGTAACCACCAGAATCCCCTCCAAAAGCAACTAGTCCTCCATAAATTTTCTCAAAATTTTGAAGCATAGAACCATTGCCAGTCATGTGCCTAAAACAACCACTATCAATAATCCAAACATTCTTCTTGGTCTTTAGTTGTTCCTGCATAAAAAGAGGTGATTAGTTACACTTAGAAACCCAATCCTCATTGGTCTTTGGCTTATTAAAATGAGTTGAAGACAATGTAACAGTAAGTGATCCTATATTCAAGCTTTGAGGATCATTTGCTGTTGTTGATGAAGAACTTTTAGTCATATGGTCTTCCTTCATCTTCCACACACACCTTTCGAAGATTGGGCCTGACCTTCAAAGCTTAGAAGTTTTGACAACTTCGAAGTCTTGGAGACTGGACCTTCGGAAGATCTTGCTTTCACTGCAGCAAGCTTCAGTACTTCGGAAGCATTCCTTTCTTTCTGAGACCAACTTTTCTTCCAAAGGCAATTTTTCACTTGTCTTCTTCTTCATTTTGGAGCTTCCGAAGGAAACAGATTTTCCTTCCGAAGCTGTTTGTTCCTTCTTCTTCTCAGAAGTGTTTTTCTTGGTCATGTGGATGGTACTTTTGGATTGTACTTGCAATCCTTAGCCAGATGAGAAGTACTACCACACATGACACAGTTGAGTTCCTTCCTTCTGAGAGTCTTCTTTTGAGAGCAAGACTGAGTTTGATCACTTTCCTTCTCCATCTTCATCTTTACAGATGATGCAACAAGCTTCTTAGGAGAGACTTGCTCTTGGAGCTGGATGGTTCAGGTGTGTAGCAGTGTACACAGCTGGTCAGTCTTCTTCTTCTTGCTGGAATGATTTGGAACTAAACTAGAACTCCTGGTACTAGAGTTCATAGTTGAGTCTTCAGTCTTTACCACTTCAAAACCTACAGAAATAAACACTTGTTTCTACTTGAGTCAAAAGTGGCCTTGATTTCTTGAGCCTTCTTGATCTTCTCTTAGCTCTTCTAATCAAGTTCTTTCTCTTTGACTTGGTCATTCAGACTCTTTCCTCTCCTCAGGAGAATAGTGACCCTTCTTAGGATGATCTTCTTCACTCTTCTCTGAGTCATCCTTCACTATCTCCTCTTCATCCTCTTCAACATGGGGTCTATGAGGGGAAGCTCATCTTCACAAGTTTCACACCTTGGAGATCTTACTGACAATAGAGTGTGTGGAGGAGCTATCTTAGTAGATCCTAGTCCCTGCTTATTCTGATAACAAACTTTTGCATGTAGGGATGAGGATATTATGTTCTTGAAGGTCTCTTCTTCAAGAACACATTTTTTTTGCCCTGGCTTTGCTGATCACAAGCTCAGCCTGGCATTCAGTTAACTTTGAGATGAGATCTTTGATTTGAGTCCTGTAGTTTGTGTGCTCATGCTTAAGAGTTGAAATGGTTTTCTCTAATCTTCTATCTTAAGTTTATAATCATTTTCAGCTCTTTTAAAGTCAACTTTAAGATATTTAAGGACTCAAGATCAGATCTCATCTCTAAGTTATAGGACCAGTATCTATTAACTTTAGCAATGCATTCAGGAGTACAAAGATGTTCCAATACCTTGGCTTCATCATGCATTAGTGCTTGGTTTGGAGAAGCATCCTCAACCTGAAAGCTCCAGTCAAAGCCTCCTTCTTCAACAACAACTACAGCTTGTTGTCTTGGCTTCTCATTCTGGTAAGCTCCCTAGTGTAGTTTGGCCTGGATTGTGCTTGGCCACCATTTGACTTTGGTTCCTTGCACTCCCTAGCAAAGTTTCCCATTTGGTTACAGTTGTAACACTTCACCTTGCTTTTGTCCAGCCCAAACTTTCCACTGGCTGCATTGCTGGGAAACCTTCTCCTAGTCCTCTTGTAGAACTTCTGGGCTCTATGAGTGAGTAGAGCCATCTGCTGGACTATTTCCATATATTCCAGATCATCTGGATGGATACAGTCCAGGTCTTCAAAGGTGAAGAGAAAGTTGCCTAAACTTTCATCAGAAGACACAAAAGCTTGTGAAGAATCTTGTCTCCTGGAATGGGCTTCCAGGGATGTAGCCTTCCCTTGTGTCTTAGGAAAGGTGATGAAAGGACCCTTTGTGATTTGTCCGGGTAGCAGATGAGATGGTGCTGTGGTTCTCTGCAATCCCTTTCAACCACATGGAGGGCTGAACTCTGATGAGTGTTGGAGTTACCAGATGAGTTTTGCATGTTCATCTCCATCTGGTATCCACTGAGTATTCCATATAACTCAGTGAGAGTAAGAGTCTTGAGGTTTTCAGTCCTCTTAATGACCATATAGTAGTGTGTCCATTGTCTGGGAAGAGAGGACATGAACTTCCTAACAATATCTCTATTCTCAATGGTTACTCCAACATCAGCTAGAGTATCCACAATCTCAACGTACCTGAAGTATTGTTGAGTCATGGTTTCACCTGTCTTGAAGGTGAAATTTTCAAACTGCTACTTCAAGAGGTCCTTCTTGTTTTCTTTGGCTTCATTGGATCCCTCATACATCAGCTTTAGTGCATCCCATAGCTGTTTTGACGATCTCCACTTCTTGAAACCTCTGTAGATGGAGTTAGGAAGAGCAGTTTGAAGGCTGTCATAGCTTTCTGATCAACATCTTTTCTTCCACCTTTTTCAGAAAAATCATCCCTTTCCTTTGGTATCATACCACCACCACCAGCTGAAGTGTGCATGGTACATAAGGTCCATTGACAACAGACTCCACATCTTGGAATCTTGAGACTTGATGAAGCCTTCCATTCTTTGGCACCAGTATCAAAATTCACAGGAGTGATCATTGGGGACTTTGTCATAGTTCTAGTTTCTATATCACCATTTGAAAGTTAAGTGAAGTGTGAAACTAAGAGGATTTAAGATGGTGAGATCTTACAATCAAGAGCCTGGAAAGCTCTGATACCAATTGCAGGACCGGTTAGGGTGTTAACAATAATTAGTTTCACAAGAGGAGTGATCTTAGATCACTTAACAGTTAAATAGGGAACAGGAAACTTTGAAGATACAAGGAACACAAGTAACAATAAAACAGAACTTAGAATAACACAAATATTAGTTTTCAAGGATGTTGTATATTAATCTCAAGTTCTATTACAAGTGTTCCAAGCATGATTAAAATACAAGGACCTGAGACTCTTTTATACTACAACCTACAACCGTCAATACTTGGAAGGACAGTTGGAATTGACTAATCTAGACACAAGATCAATCTAGAGTCAAAAGGCAAATTGCCTTTTGACTAGTGACTATGACATGCCATAGCTCACTGACTTTTCTAGTACAAAAGTCTAAAGGAACAAAGAAGAAATTACAGACAAAGACTTTATCACTATTCACTAAAGCATGGAAGTTTCACCAACTCATACAAGTTGGTGAGTTATCAGAGTTGCAGCAGAAAGTTGGTCAGCTTTATCAAAAGTAGATCAAAAAGCATCTTTTCTCTGTCTTCCGAAGAAATCAGTCTTCACAGCAAAATGGCTTCGAAAGACTTTGTCTTTGAAGCTTCAGAAGACTTCATCTTTGGCTTCAAAGAACTTGGCCTCTGGCTTCAGAAGTTTTTACACTTGGAATATTTTCTTGTTAAGTGTAAAGCTTCCGAAGTAATTTCTTCTGAACTTTTGCTTCGGAAGACTTTACACTTAGAGTTTTTAGAGAGTGTAAAGCTTCCAAAGCAAGTTCATCCTTGTTCTTAGTGCATGTTGAAAGATCTTTGGTTGCATCAGCTCATAATCTTCAGATAGATCCTTACACT
>JACCIY010001148.1:0-24865 GCA_025506505.1 Flaveria sonorensis | reverse complement strand
AGTCAACACAGTCTGCTATGTGCAAGAACAGAGTGTTAGTGGTTAAGACTCATGGTAAGACTCTTTGAGCTATGGCACAAAAGGAGACCATTTATTGCCTTTCCTCAGGTCATTTGGATGTCCTTGCACATCTTTAATACCAAAGATCAGGTATCAAATTTGCTGAGAAATCAGATGATGGACACTTTATTGAGATACTCTTCCCAAGCTAAGGCTTATATAGTATACAATCTTAGAATTAGAGTAGTAAAGAGCCAGCCAATGTGACCATCAATGAGCACACTCCTAGTGTGAAAGGTTCTAGTCTGATTGGCTATTTAATCTTGATTTAGTTACCAACTGTTTTAACAAATCTTGTGGAATGTTTTAGGATCTACAGGTAACTTATCACAGAAGAGACCTGACCCAAGATTTGAGCTGAGAAGACCAAGCAAGAATACTACTTCAGCTCCAGTGGTAACTAACCCTGCAAGTGAAGATCCTATCAATACAAACATGACAAATTTAGCTGATACATCAAAGATTCCTACAAATTCCAGCTCAGAGGTTCAAAACTCAGGTGAAGGAGCTTCAAATGTAGGAGGAAATGGAAGTGGTGACAGTGATCAAGAATTTCTTGATACTGATAACCACTCCATAGAAGACAACATAAATGATGTCACACACTCATTGGATCAAGCCTCTCTTGATAAGTATGTGATGTGGTGGGTGATATTCCTGCCAGATCTGAATTTATCGAATTTAGATCTTTCCAATCAACTTGTTGTGATCCCTCAACTCAGGATCCACAAGTCACACCCCACCACAAACATCATAGAAATGTTGATATAGGGGAGTGAGAACAAGGGACAAACCCATGACAAAAATGTTTGTTTATACTCTTGCTTCTTGTCCCAAATAGAGCCAAAGAAAGTTGATGAGGCTTTGAAGGATGGAAGTTGGGTTTAAAGCAATGCAAGAGGAGCTGCTTCATTCAAAAAGACAAAAGGTTTAGAACCTATGTCCTCTTTCTCAAAGAAGACCACCATAGGAACCAAGTGGGGTTTTTAGAAACAAGAAGGATGATAGAGGACTTGTCATCAAGAACAAGGCCAGACTGTTCAAGGATACACACAAGAAGAGGGAATTGAATACATAGATGTTTTTGCTCTGTGGCAAGACTTGAAGCTGTAAGAATATTCTTGGCTTACTGCATGCAAGGATTTCAAGGTTTCCAACTTGATGTCATGTGTGCTTTTCTATATGGGGTGATTGATGAAGAAGTGTATGTCAAAAAACCACCTGGCTTTACAGACCAGATCATCATGATTATGTTTATAGCTTGATAAAGCTCTTTATGGGCTGCACCAAGCTCAAAAAAGTGGTATGAGGCACCATCTCAGTATCTCTATCAACATGGCCACAAGAGGGGTATTAGATGGAACTCTCTTCATCAAAGGAACAGGGAGTGACTTAATGCTGGTTCAAGTATATGTAGATGACATTATCTTCGGGTCAACTAAACCAAAGCTCTGTAAAGACTTTGAGAGGCGATGAAGAATAGATTTGAAATGAGTGCCATGGGGGAACTCAATTTCTTTCTAGGAATTCAAGTGAAGCAAGTTGACAATGGCATCTTCATAAGTCAGTCAAAGTATTTACATGACATACTTACAAGATTCAACATGGACTGATTGTAAGGTTGCTAAGACACCCATAGCAGAAACACTTCTTAGACCTGATCTTGAGGGGGAGTGTTTGGATGAACATCTTATAGGGCTATTAGGGTCTTTCGTATCTCACAGCCAGCAAGCCTGATATCATGTGCAAGATATTAAAAGCCAACCCTAAGATGTCACACCTGTTGCTGTCAAGGGATTCTTAGATATCTCAAAGGTGCTCCCAAGCTTGGCATTTGGAATCCAAAGAATTATGACTTCAATGTATGCCTATACAGATAGTGACTATGGTGGCTGCAAACAGACTGCAACATCTACATTTGGGTGGTGTTAATCCTTGGTGGAAGGATTGTCTCATGGCAATGCAAGAAACAATCCTGTGTGTCTGCATCAACTGCTGTGAAGCTGAATACATTGTTGCTGCAAGCTGCTGTGCTCAAGTGCTTTGGATTCAGAATCAGATGCTATTCAACTTCAAAGAGACTTCTATCCATATAGACAACAACAGTGCTATCTCTATTACAGAGAATCCTGTGCAGTACTCAAGGACAAAACACATCAATATCAGGTATCATTTGTTTAGAGATAATTTTGAAAAGGGATAATCAAACTAGTCAAAGTTAACAAAAATGAACAATATGCTGATCTGTTACTAAAGCTTTTGATGAGCAGAGATTCAAATATCTTGTATCAGCTATTGGGATGATAAATTTGAGTAGATTTTCTAAAATTAAATCAACTTTATTTTAAAAACTGTGTATCCCAAGTGTCTATTTTATCACCTTATAAGCCCAGTTTATTTTGGAAAAAAAAATCTTTAAAATGATATTCCTTAGATTTTTGAAAATTTTTCCAAACATATTTTCTTTCAGAAGATTTCAGGTGTCTTCGGAAGAAAATTATGTCTTAAAATCAATAACTACTTATAAGAAATTTACCTTTGGAAGAAATTCTGAGAATATCTTCCAAAGCTTAGATATGCTTCTAAGTACTTGCGTGTATTTGAAGGACAATTTTCTTCCAAAAGCAATTAGTCTCGAAGAAGATTTACTCTCTTTAAAAATAAAACTCTCAAGTCTTAATCTCTTCCAAAACCAAACATGTCTAGGAAGAAAAATTCTTTAAGTATTTTTCTTCCGAAGCAAAAGTTTCACAAATCTTAAGAATATCTTCCTAAGACAAATTGGCTTCGGAAGCTTTTTCTTAAAACTTCCGAAGCAAAATTACCTTAAGAAGATTTTCAACTTCCAAGAAACTACCTTTTGGGCACTTTTTCAGAGGGGGACGACATTCGGATTTCAAAGTTTATTCTTTTTCTTTAACTTTGTCTCAAATCCATTTCCGGTTCCCCCCTCGTTCACTATTATCTTCATCTGCATTTTTCTCTAACCTAATTTCACCCACAAACCGCTTTGTTCTTATTTCCTCTGTTGTAAAGCTACCTCAAATGGTCAACCCTGACCAGAGAAACCAACCCAATTTTTCCATGCATCTTCACAGGCAACATAATCAAGTTGCTCTGTTAGACACTAAGAAAGATCTCGGTTTCTCAGAGGGTTTTTATTACTTTCTTTGTCAAACTACTTCACCTCCCTCACCATTGATCTCCTCTCTATGAGGATTAGTTGTTGGAATTCTAGAGGACCTGCCAAGAGGTCACTATGGATGGGGAGAAGGCACTGTCTGCCACTATGCAAGTGGAGGACAATCTTCATCACCCCAGCCTCAAAAACACTCATCTTCAGCTGGATGATGTAGAATGTGATTTTTCCTTTCCAAAATCTGTGTTAACAACTCCTTTGAGCAGATGGGCTATATAACGGGACTTCTCAGTCAGGACTTTAGAAAGGGGAAGGTCTCCTCTTAGTGGAAGTACCTCCTCCATGTAGTTATCTAAACTTATCCAACAAGCATGGAGGAGGTTGGGAACAGATTCCAGAAGACCTTCCTTTATAGTCCATAGGTGCTTCAAGGGGGTCAAGTTTAGGTATTCACAATTTGTGTTTACCAATTACTTGCAAACTTAGACTCTTAGGTATTACATGTTTCCTAGATATGTCCAGCACATTCTTAACTATGAACTGGGCTCACAGTTGAGGGGAAAGGTATATTCTAAAATTGGGATAGATGAAGCCCGACATCTTCAAGACCATGAGGAAGCAAACTGTTGGCTTCTTAGGGGTAGAAATAGCCCTTATCCTAAAAATGTTAGAGCTCATTGCTCAAGATGATAACCTAGCAGCACCAGCTAGTGTGAACCACACCTTCTACTTCCCAACCACCAATACAGCCAAAAATAACCATCACCTTCCAAAGAAAATCTAAACGAACCCCTGTACATGCTACTCAGTTTGTGCAGGCCCCTATATCATCACCCATACAGGAGGAAGTGGGACACTGGAGCTCCCACTTCTCTTGAGGAGCAAACCACTCCCATCTCACCAATGATCAGTGCTGAGGTTCATCATTCTCAGCCTAATGAGCTCATAAACCCCAGAGCCTTAAACCTTCACTCAGAGTCTCAAAACTCTAGTGAACAATCTTCAGGGGAAAGTTACATCCCCAGCCTCTTGATCTAAACCAACCAATCCCAAACCTTGACTAAAGTCCCAGAAGTTGAACCTATAAACCTTGAGACAAGAACTCTTCAGCACCCATTACTCTCAGTGAGGCACCACTGGTGTGAAGGTGCTCACAACCTCTCTCTGGCAAGAGCTTGACAGCTGAACCAAGCAATGAAGGCCAAAGCTCTCTCCACCCTGAGTCACCAAGGCCTGTGCATGACAAAGGGAAGAGGAAGATGGCCTCTGAGGAGATTGAGGAGGAGGAGAGAGAGATGAAGAGGAAGCTAAGGGGAGAGAGTTCAAGAGAGTCTCCAGGCTTTATGGAAGCTACCATCAGGGCTGCCCCAGGCCAAATACTCAGGATGATCAGTGGGGGGAAGCCAAGATAAACTACTTAGGGACCAAAAACTATAATAGGATCAACTACTCTCTCTCCCTTAGATGGACTGAATGAACTGACTGATAAGGAATTGTCCAAGGAGAGGAAGGAGGTAGAGGATTGTAGCATTGCTCCTCAAAATCAAGGAAGAAAGCAGACAGAAAAGGCTCTACAAGCATGCTCCTATCCTCTCCCCAGTTCAGGAAAGTCCTGAGAAAGAGGGTGTGGAAACTAAACAACCTCAGGTAGACAAGAAAGCTGATAAACAAAACATGATTAGCTACTTGAGTGCCACAGGTCTCTATCAGGCATCTGCACTTCTTCCAATATCTATGAGTATGTGAATTTGAGTATCTCAAGTAGCTAGAGCAATAAGTTACCAAAGAAGAAAGGCTACTAAATGAAAACTAAGGGAGAAGCTGCAAAGTCAAGAGCCATCATCAAAAGAGCCAAAAGAAGTCTACTGACAAAAAAGGATGATGAGCTTCTTGAAGCTATATGGATTCTCCAGAAGGAGGCTAAGTCCAATGTCTCTATCCACTATGGATGAGCACATCAGGTGATCAAGTGGAATATTAAAAAGGGGAGAGCTTGTTGACTTGCATTCTCCACCAAGTCCAGCTCAACCTGAGGTTGTCAAGGTTGAATCCCCTGAGACAACACAACCTGGACCAGGGCTAAATCTCAGCTAACTTCATCTTCTGATCCACAGCAGGGTCCTCTTCACTCTCATTCTAAACCTGTGAGAGAAGAGAACCCAACTGAGAGAGACACAGTAGAATAACCTGGTGCTAAGACCAGTCCTCACAGTTAAAGACTTCAATAGGAGGGGAAAAGGAGCCATAAGAGGGTTTCCAAGAAGAATACCAAGGCATCCCCTTTACACCTCAGGATGAGTCAGAGCATCTGAGGTAGTGCAAGAAGAGGCTACCCAACCAACTCCAATTCAAGTAGAGCCTATTGTAACTAGAAGACCCATCTTGTCTTGGACTTTTGCTACTAATCCAGACAGGTAGTATGTCATCAGAGATCAAGGAGGTCAAGATGTCTATTCTGGGCAAGACATGCTTGATCTTCCTCTACATGATTCCATGACATGAGAAGATATTATAAGAGTCTGAGGGATCCTGACCAAATGATGAAGAAAGGTATGGTCTTGATCCTAATGAGGACTGCCAACATGTAAATAACTTCTCTGTTTTGGTAGCATCAGCCTAGGGGGAGTTGTAAGGTTATATTAGAAGGCTGATGCAACGAAGAAGCCAAAACAACCAAGGTGCTTCCTGCATGCATGCACTAATGTACAAGGTAGATGTTGCTTCAGAAGTTTTACACTCTCCACAGAAATTTCTAAGTGTAAAATCTTCCAAATCCAAAGTCCAAATCTTCTAAAGCCAAATATGAAGTCTTTCAAAGCTTCAAATACAAAGTCTTCTGAAGCCAAAAAAGTGAAGACTGATTTCTTCCGAAGATAGAGAAGACATGCTTTCTCTGATCTACTTTTTATAAAGCTGACTTACTTTCCGCTGTAACTTTGAAGACTCACCAACTATACAAGTTGGTGAAAAGGTCCATGGTTTTGTAAACTGTAGATTATGGTCTGGGTCTGTAACTTCCTACTTATACCTGTTATCTTTTTATAATAGAAAAGGATGTGAGCTATGGCATGTCATAGTCACTAGTCAAAAGGCAATCTGCCTTTTGACTCTACATGATCTTGTTGTCTAGATTAGTGTTCCAACTGGCTATCATAGTATGGACGGCTGTATGATATAGTATAAAGTATCTCAGGTCCTTGTATTTCTTTTTATGCTTGTAACACTTATAATAGAACTTGAGAGCAATATACAGCATCCTTAAAAACCATATTACTCTGTTCTTGTTCTTAGTTCTGTCATTGTTTACTTGTGTCTTAGTATCATTTACACAACCCGGTTCCCAATTTTATCTGTTATGGTTCTAAAACTCTCCTCATGTGAGACTGATTGTATGACCATCCCTCTTATCGTCCTACAATAGATATCACCACCTTGTGCGAGCGTTTAGTTTTGAATAAAAATTATTATAATAATGTAAGTAGAAATAAGCATATTTAGATGTTGTAATCATAATTAAAAATACATATGTTCTGTCAAAAATTATATATATAATATTATATACTATATAATATATCATTATATTTATATATATATATATATATATATTATATATATATATATATATATATATATATATATATATATATATATATAATATAATATATATTTATATATATATAATACATGATGTTCTTGCGATTCATACATGTGCCTTTATTCATTTGGGACATTTACATATTTTTCAGTCCTAAAGTTAATAATTACATATTTAATCAAGTAAAAAATCAATTACATATTTCCCATGCTAAGCATATAATTATATATTACCCATTTTATTGAAATTATTTATTGAATGATTATTTTACTTGTATTTTCACAAAAGTATTTTTACACATTCATTTCATAAGACTATCAATAACATATTTCATCACGTTCGAGTCTTCTAAAGCCATAGGTTTGAGTGCATGGGAGAGTCTACAGGCAGGATCTCTCTTTAAACCCCATTATGGATCGGTTTGGCCCTTGTATACTTTTACCCCTGCTTTTAAATAAATGTCCCATTTGCTCCTTTACTTTTCTTTCCTCTGTTTTTTTTTTGTAGTTTTTGGGTGTTACAAGTCCACACCCCTTATATAGGTTTTGTCCCCGAAACCTGTCACTCCTTAAAGAGATCAAGGTAGTGTCGTCTTGTTTCTTCCTCCGTTCCCAAGTGGCCCTGATCCCTTGCGATGCTTCCACTGCACTTTTCTTGACTAATCACTTTATTCCTTAACCGTTTCTCCTTTCGGTCCGAAATAGCTATGGGTCGCTCCACATAATTCAACCTTTCATCAACCTAGATGTCCGTGAGAAGGATAACAACATCACCTTCCACTAAGCACTTCTGTAAATTTGATACATGGAACGTAGAATGAATCCCATGCAGCTCACAAGGAATTTCCAACCTATATGCCACCTCACCCACTCTGGTAATGATTTTGAATTGCCCGATGTACCTGGGGCTTAATTCCTTCTTTTTCAGAAACGAATGATCCCTTTCCATGGAGACACCTTCAATATCACCTTATCTCATACTTGGAACTCAATCGGCCTTCTTCTCTTATCAGCGTAGGAATTTTGCCGATCCTTTGCTGCTTTCATAAAGGCTTTGATCTTTCCAACTTTTCTGTCGTTGGCCTAATGATCTCGATACCCCCCCCCCAATACTTCTGCCCAATATCACCCCAACACATCGGGGTTCTGCACCGTCTCCTATATAACATTCAAATGGTGGCATGCCAATATTGCATGCTAACTATTGTTTAAGAGAACTCTGCCAATGGCAGGTGCGCATCCTAACTTCCACCGAAATCAATAATGCATGCCCGGAGAATGTCCTCCAAATTCTGAATCTTTCTTTCTGATTGACATCTGTCTCATGGTGGTAAGCTGTGCTAATGTGTAACCTCGTTCCCATCACATCGTGGAATTTCTTCCAAATATTTGTTGAAAAATTGTTGAATTTGAGAGTATTTTCACCAGTGTAAATGTGTATTTTTCTAAAATTTGGACAAATATATTATATTATACGATGGTTACTATAGATACTATTTTATGAGTTTTGTTATCTATGTTGTAAAGGCTTTATAACGAACCAAATCATGTTCAAATCAGAGCTAAGATGAATGATATATAGATTCTTAAAGTGGAGACTTAAATTAAGAAAGCTGAGAAAAATAGAGTGGAAAGGGCAGGAACTTGTCTCGCATAGGAAGAGAAAAAGATAGTGGAGCAGCTTATATATTGGAGCCTTCTTTCTTTATTGTTTCCTAAACCTCACACAAGTAGACTCCGAATGGTTTAGTTCGCACACAAGAGTCCATGTGGGCGCTTTGATAGCGCACACTTCATTGCTACTAGCCACCTTAGTATTTTCAAAGGTCGGTTCGCCGGGGTGAGTGGCTAAGGTCCGTATAGTGCAAGAGCAGTTCAGGTGGGCGAGTGATCTTTCCTCTAGTTAGATGATCCTCTAGTGACGCAACAGTTCAGGTCGATGGATGATCATTCCTCTAGTGCATGAGCTAGGCAAGTGATTTTTCTGCAGATTAGATTATCATCCTCAACCAAATGATACAAATTTCCAATGGATTCTACTGTTATAAAGATTTCTTCCGGTCAGATGCCCATCCATTAGTATCTACCAAAAGATTCTTTCTATAATAACTTGTTTCACTTCAACTGATTAGTTGTTTGGCAAAAAAACTTCTTAGAATAGTGTTTGAGCTAAATAGAAATAGTTTCTAGTTAAATATATTCAAACCAAATAAAATAGAAACAATTCTAGACAGGAAATCTGTCATTTGGTTAGATTATCATCCTTTAGTCAACCAAATGATACAAATTTCCAGGGGATTCTACTGTATTATGATTTCCTCTGGTCAAATGCCATCCTCAAGTATCTGCCAGAAGATCCTTTCTATGATAAGTTGTTTTCACTTTTCCCTCATTAGTTGTTTGGAAAATAACACTTTTTAGATCAGTTGTTTGAACTAAAATAGAATCAGTTTCTAGTAAAAGATATCCAAACCAAATAAATTGCATTGAAGAAATCGATGATATTAATTTTTATGTTAATTCCTACAGAATTGTTTCAAGTCGTTTTCAATATAAACAGTATTATGCCCCCAGTTTATGGTGGGGGCGTCAAACCGTGTCAAGTGACACAAATGTTAAACCATGGCCAACGACCATCAACACTAGTAAAGCTCGTATAGAAAAGAAAAAAAAAAGAGAAAAAATAGAACTAATTAAAAGAAAAGTAAAACATAGAAAACAATAATTAAGTCGATATGGGATCGGAGCATTATGACGGGGTCGTTAATCAGGAAAAATAGGCGTAAAACTATTAAACCATACACGCGCATTACAGGCGTGTTAACTGCAAATGTTTTTGCAAAATTTAGACCAAAACGGAATAAGAAAATTTGTAAAAGATAAGAAGTGTAAGGATCAAAGTTGAAAATGAAAAAGTGTGGGTCAAATTGTAAAAGATGTAAAAGTATAAAGTTAAAAGTAAAATTAAATAACAATAATAATAAATCAAATGAGATACAACCAAGTATGCTAAGTACACAACTAAAAAACAAAAAAAACCAAAAGAAAGTAGAATTAATGTATAGTTAATATAAGGCTTTCTTAGTCTCAACACACTAGCAACAATGGTAAATAACTTTACAACACACATCATTTCCAACTTTCTCTTCTTCAACTTTTCTACTTCTATGAAGGTATTATTTCATGTTTTGGGTTATTACTTATTTAGCAACTGCTTACCCTAGGAACCATATGAGCTTTTTAAGAGACTCAAAATTTGATTTACTGACCAAGTCTAACATGATCCTGAGCCAAGAAATTTTCTGTTTTGTTTAGTTATTGTATTTTTTTTTCATTTTAGTTGTAATAATTTGTTTATGTTCTTGTGATCAGAGAATATTGTTTACTTTAAATTTATGCCTGAACATTCCTCCAATTATTACATGTTGGTTCGTTAAAAAGCAGCCAAAAAGAAAAATATTCTTAATAATGAGTATATTATGACGTTGAACATAGAATTCATTAGCGAAATGGTAGACTATCGATCCAACCCGCATGATACGACAAGGATGTTAAAATTTGTAAGACTCGATTTTAACAATCAAGAATTAGTATCAACACCGTGGAAAAAAAATCATGTTAAAACGTTGATAGAACAATCACGTAGCAATGGAAAATCCAAATTTCTATAAAAGAAAGAAAAAACTAGGAAAAGCAAAATTTTAAGCAACTTTGACGGATGTTTCTACAATAATGACTTGTAGATTTTGACTAACTACATACTTTAGACAATGTTCACACTTATATGTATATCAAAATGAGTACATGGCAAGTATATCTGAAATTTATTAAAATATCATATGTAAATAGTTATTTGAGAAAAATAAAAAATGTTCAAATTAACTATTATGATGATGCGAGAGCTGATGCTAGCATGCACTAAAAACTTGTATAACATGTAAAAAACGCTTTGTATTTTTCCATTTAAGCTATAGATAATTATTAGGATAAAATATGTAATAGAACTAAAATTTCAAGAAATTTTTATTTCCTTATATTAAAACACTTCTTATATTTAAATTTACATGATCTTTTAAAGATGATATATGTATTTACCCTTTTTCAGAAAGTATAAAATAAACTAGTGGAATTTCTCTCACGCGTTGCAACGAGAATTCTATATATGTACAAGACTTATAATGCTATTTATAGTAATATCAGATCTAGTTACAAAATATAAAGTAACGAGTAAAAAAATTCCGTTGTTGTGGAGATATTTGTTGAACTTTAGGTTGTAAGAGACTTTTGTGCTGAGTGAGGTCTTGATTTGTACCTAAACGAACATGCAACGTGTTTGTTAATAAGAAGTTATCAAGTATTTGTTAGAAGTAATTCTTTAGGAGTTGTTGAAATGTACATGTTTAACCTTGTGAGCGCTATAAGATTTAGTTTTAAATAAAATTTTATCTAAACACAAAAAGTAAACACATCGTAAAGGTATAGTTGGGATTTCATAAAACTTGGTAAGTCAAAAGTTATAAAAAAAATTCAAGTAGTATTTAAAAATTATTAAAAACAAATTATATTTGATCCGAGTTAGTTTAAAATAAATTAAACGGAACGTAAATAAACATAAACACGTCAAAACAACGTATTCCAAACTTTATATTTAAAGGTAATAAAAGAAAAAAATAATATTAAAACTAGTACTCTAGCATCCATTGAAGCAATTTTTGTGAATTGGTAGATATCACCCACCTTTTGCGAGAGTTTGGTTTTGAATAAAATTATATTACGATGTAAGTAGAAATAAGCACATTTCGATGCTGGTAATCAGAAATTAAAATACATCATGTTCTTGTCAAAAATTATATATATATATATATATTATATAATATATATATATATATATATATATATTATATATATATATATATATATATATATTATATATATAATACATGATGTTCTTGCGATTCATACATGTGCCTTTATTCATTGGGACATTTACGTATTTTTTCAGTCCTAAAGTCAATAATTACATATTTACTCAAGTTAAAAAATCAATTACATATTTCCTCATGCTAAACAATATATTTTATATTTACCCATTTTATTAAAATTATTTATTGAATGATTATTTACTTGTATTTTCACAAAGTATTTTTACACATTTCATTTCATAAGACTATCAATAACATATTTCATAACGTTCGAGTCTTTTATATAAATAAAAGCAATACAATGACATCTCATTTAAAACTTATTTCAAAACAAAAATAACTAATAATCAAAGTTATATCTCTAGAAACAAAACATAACTGTTAAAGTTTTGAACAATGATAATAATAAACATCATGCGTAAAAACCTTTAGTAAAAACAAGTTAAAATAGTTAGTTAATAGGATAATTTTAATGAATGGATACATATGTAATATACATGTTTTGGAAGGGGAAATATGTGATTAATTTTTTAGCTTAGGAAAATATGTAATTTGTGGTCTTAAGAGGAGATAATTGTAAAAGTGCTTATTTATGTAAGACTTAATCTGCGAATCGAGCCAATGCAGTCATTAGATTTGATTGTGTATTATTTGTTTTATATGTTAGACTTTGCTTTATAGTTGTAAGGCCCCGTTTCGGAAACCCACAGCTGGTCATTCATAGCACTTTACATATTTAAAATACAGGAAGTAAAAAATCATGGCAGCGGAATAGTTAAACAAAAACATTTCATGCATTAATAATAAATTTTGCCAAGAAAAATACATCGTTGTTACAAGTTTCAAAGAACATTTAGTTGTATTACAAGACAAAAATATCATTTTTGCATAACATGGATGCTAGTCTTTATTCGCCAAGTAGCTTCAACCTCGTGTCATCCCCAGCAATATCATCACCTGCCAACTGATATGCATATAAAAAGTCAGCATTGATGACTGAGTTTTAGTTTATAATAAAATACATTGCTTTCGTATAAACATATCATTTCCTTTCATATGTGATCATACATAATACATACATCTTGATAATAATTATTTATTATCTTTCATCATCATTCATAATCGTTCGTTTTTGTACTTTCTTTGATTACCATCTTTCACTTTTTATCTAGATCCTGTCATATGCTATGGCCCATCATATGCACGAAGCAACTACATCTTGGGGTCAAGCGACAAGGATCCCGTTTTTGCACGTCTTGATCAATCACAAGATTGACCCCCTGTGTGTTACTCTTATGTGTTAGCTAAACTACGCACAGTTGAGCTAACAACCCCTAAGGAGTTGTGAACCTCCATTCAATTTGCTTGCAGACTTTATTCATTCATTACGTTCCACTTTTCATTATCATTATCTTTCACTTTTATACATAATACTTTACGTACATTACAATCATACCACGTAAAGTCACATCATAATACATAACATGAAATATTATAATTCATAACAGTAGCCCACAAGCAGAAAAACATTAGAAACATTAAAACAATCATAAACTCCATTAAACATAAGTACTTAGAACTTAAATTCTATTCCCAAAATTTCAGAATATAAACCTAAGTGTTCATAGCGCATGAATAAGATATACAGTGGATGACTAAGTACTAAGTGTTTACAGCGGACCGCAAGTCCACAGCGGATGACCAAAATCACAGCGGACGGCTAAAGGTCCATAGCGCATGAATAAGACACTAAGTGTGTCCATAGCGGATGACTAAGGTTCATAGCGGATGAATTAGACATTACAAGTGTCCACAGAGGTAGTCATAATCCACAGCGGATAGTCATAATCCACAGCGGATAGTCCAACGGATTTAAAGGATCCACAGCGGACGATTAATGGTCACAACGGACATGCATGCATACTAAGTGTCTACAGCGGACATGCATGCATAATTAAGTGTATACAGCTGACAAACAAGTTCACAGCAGACGGCATGAATTATCATCCTAAGTATCCACAGCGGACATTCTAACAATGTTCAAGTGTCCACAGCGGATAGTTAGTGCCACAGCGGACAACCTAAGTTATCTTCCTAAGTGTCCACAGCGGACATTCAACCCACAGCAGACGGTCGTCCAAATGCTTATGTTTGCTTATGTAAAACTCTAGTTCCATACATACTTCTAAACATATACTTAGCATAGATCTTTCAGATTCATACACTAGAACATAACAAATAACCATTTAACATCATAAATCATTTAAAACATACTTCTTTTGAAAACTACTATATTTTCATAAAAATACTCAGTTGGGTTCATGAAACCTCAGTTTAATATACATATCAGCCCCAAACAAGTAGATAACATGTAAAAGAAGGGATCTAGAACTCACCTTACCAGCTTTCAAGGAACCCACAACAAACCCGAGAGCAACCTGGAGTTCTAGCACCTAAACACACGAAAACAAGCAACCTAAACACATAAAATCGGTCCAGAAGCTTAAACCCGACTGAACCGAGAGAGAACACACCTTAAATCTTACCTTTTGAAGATTTCTTTCCACTTTCTCTCTCTAGAACTGGATGGGAGCTTTTCTCTCTCTCTAACCAAAAGTTTTAAGCGTAGGAGAGGGGTATGGACTGCCATACTTCTTTTTTAAGCTCCATTATAGGCCGGTTTGGCCCTGGCACACTTTTAACCCCATTATAGCTAATGATCCTCAAAGCTTGAACATATGATCAGTTACAGTTACATTGTCTTCAAATCACTTTGATAAGCCCAATACCAATGCTTAGGTTTTCCACTTGGATCTATAAGCCAATATCTTCAAGACTATGAGGAAGCCAACTGCTGGCTTCTTAAGGGTAGAAACAACCTTTGTTCCAAAAATGTAGAGCTCATTGCTCAAGGTGACAACCTAGCAGCACCAGCTTATATTGAACCCACACCTTCTACTTCCCAACCACCAATATAGCCAAAAATAACCATCAACTACCAAAGAAAATCCAAACGAACCCCTGCATATGCAACTCAGTTGTGTAGGCCCTATATCATCACCCACCCGGGGAGGAAGTGGACACTAGAGCTTCCACTTCTCCTGAGGAGCAAACCACTCCCATCTCACAAATGATCATGCAAGATTCCTCATGCTCAGCCTGAGAGCTCACAACCCCCACAGCCTTAAGCCTTCACTCGGAGTCTCAAAACTCTAGTGAACAACCTTTAGGGGACAGTTTACCATCCCCAGCTCTTGATCTAAACCAACCAATCCAAACCTGGAATCTATGATGATGAGCCATGGGCTACAGTGAGTATCATGAGTCTCTCTTCTAACCCCTACTCAAGGAGAGATGAGTACTCCTATTCTCCCATGTCTAGCCCACATCATCCACCTACTACTGAGGTGATCTCCCTGAATTGTTTAGGAGGTCCATATGGAAGAGGCTCTCACTTCAGCAAGTGATTACATCATTAAGACCTCAACCATGGCAACCCAGCCTCTTGACACTTCTCTTGAGTTGTCATGATGGAGGGGAAATCAACACCAAGTACAAAGTGTGGTGATGAGGAAGAAGACCTTGGTCCTATTCTCTTATCCCCCTGTTATTTTTCTAATGAAGATGAGGGGAGTCTGAAACTAAAGGTGCAAAAACTGACAAAAACATGCACCTATTTAGTCTCAAAGATAAGTCATCTGGAATCTCAGATGACTGTCTTACAAAGGAGGGTCAATGATCGCAACTTGAGATCACCAATCTCAAGGACAAGTTAGCTAATAGACTACTCCGGAGAAGTCAACCATGTGACCCCTTGTGTAATTGTTAAGTTGTCGTTACATAATAATGAAAACAATAATAAAAATAATAATCATAATAATAATAAACATAATAAACGTTACATCTTCAAAATAAATAAAAAACAAATAAGTTTAATTAATTTAAAACTTGTAAATTAATAATGGACATAAAATAATAAGATTAAAACTCTAGGGACTAAACTGTAAATTTTTTAAATTAAACTTTAAGTTACAAATGTTATAATTATAACCAGGGACCAAAGCTGTAAATCCTTATAACCCAACCCCCATCCCTGTTTTTTGGCTGATCACCGGCCAAAACTCCGGCCAGCCCGATAATCATCGAAACACCACCCCCAAATGCAATTAACCGCCTATTCGAGTCGAGGAACCAGTTCAAACTCGTGGGGATAGTTAACTGAGCTCTAAACGCAGTTGATGAAACAATTTAACCGAAACCAAAACCATTAACACTCCAATCCGTTCTACCTGTAAATTAATAAATTTAATCATGCAATAACAATCATTAATCATTTAGAAATCAATGGCACTTTTAATTTCACCTGAAACGGCTTTAAACACCTTAATTCGATTTGACAGAACCGAGAACAACCTTGAACGCTAAACGGTTAAACTGAAACTATAAAATCGAGTCAAAACACTCCATTTGGGTTTCCTAAACTCCTGTAAGCTCAATTTCACTAAAACACCACACACACATCTCATTCGAATCCGGACACAGTCGCGACTTCAACTCTCCTAATCACCATCGACATCACCTCGTTAACAGGTAATTAAACATGTGAATGTACTCGATTTCCGGTGGGGATTAAAAGCCCTAACCTTTCATCGAATAACATAATGAGGTTGGGGTTCGATTGGATTGAATTCGAATTAGGGTTCTCGGGTGAAATTGGGATTTTCCAGAAAACTGGGTTTTATAAATTCAGTTCTGCAATTTAACACAACTGGGCCTTAGCCCGGCGGTTTGAATGTTGTTTGGTATGGCAAGGTACCGGGGTTCGAACCCGAGTCCCTGCCTTATTTTTTTAAAGGGTTTTATTGATTTTTATTATCTCAGAAAATATCTTAATATTATTAGTAATCAAATAAAAATCATATTTAACCAAAAATCAAATGCAATTATCTTCTTTTAAATTTTCTTAGAAATTTAATTAATATATTGTTATTCTTTTATTTTAAAATTATAAAAATGTTACAAAATACTAATTTTTATACAGTTAAATTGTAATAAATCTCCTTAAATTCCAAAATTTAAATTTAATAAATTATTCTTTTTTATATTTATCAACATTAATTTTATATTTATATGAGAATAAATATATGACATATTTAAAATGTGTATTTATTTCGGTAATAGAATTAATTAACCATATAAAATTTATAAATCTATTATTGTATCAAATAATAAATAAAATTCCTTGATAATAAAAGTTTAACTTTTATTAATTATTTTATCATAAATTCTTATTCAAACATTTAAATATTTAAAAAATGTAGCTATTTTAGAATTTAAAATTGTGGAGTAAGAGATATAAATTTACATCATTATAATATTACATCGTTATTCAAAAGCCCCAAATTTAAACCGTGAATTCCCGAGTACACTAAAAAATCGTTATTAACTTATGACGTCGTTTGTTTAGGTTGAACTTAACGAATTTTCGGTGTTTAATACAAGACTTCTTATTATTCATCCTTATTATACATGTGAGTTTTCCATACCCCATTTTACATTATTTCACACTTTTGGGGTGAAAACATGTTAACCTTATTATAAACAACTGTAATATGTTTTTACTCTTGTAACACTTGTGCAATTCATCTTATTGTGTCATGTTTATTTGTACTCTTGTAATTATCATGTGATAACACTTGTAAGATACAATCATTAACTATTGCTAGCCTAGCGACGTCATAGATCTATGGGACTGACAAGCCTATTTGGTGCTAAAGCCGAGATATTACCGGCTCCTAGTGATGTATTCTTGATTGCTATGGGAACCAAGTACACTTAGCTAATCGTATAATCATGTTGTGGCCATATTTGTCGAGGTTTGATTGTTACATTTGTTTATCTATTTATTATTACATTATCTATAACCTATGACATGAATTGCCAATTTATTGTTTATATTTATATGTATGTAAAACCTATGGAAACTCACCAACATTATATGTTGACATTATTTTTAACATGTTTCAGGAAATGATCCCGCTTAGTATTGCTCTTGAAGACTTGAACACATCTAGGATTGGACCTAAAGATTAATAAAAAGACATATTGTGACACATGATACTATTTGAACTTTTGTTATGTTGTTTTGTTTGAAACTTATGTTTTCTTTATTGTATGTCATGAAACTTGGAAATTTATAATATTCACACTTTGAAATAGTGTTGTGTGGCATGAACAATCTTAACCCTCACGCCTCGACATTTCCGCCGTTAAGGTTGGGGTGTGACAAAACCAGGTCCACAAGAACCAGTGGATGTGACAGACCCAACCCCAAGCTCACCTATGCAAGAAGGTGATGCTATCAAAAAGGGTGAGAAAGTCCAAACAATCACAGGACCTGGGAGTTCTTCATAGAGTATCAACTTGGAGGATTCACCACCCTCACTTGCAATGGTCCATACTCAGCAATCTCCTCAAAGTCTACATGGATGTGGACTTACTTGCCCAAGTCTATATGGATGTGTACTCACTCATACAAAGTTTGTTTGAGAAGGGTATTCCCAGAGCTATGCATACCCCATCTCATCACTCTGAGAATCCAATCATGGAATGGAGGTATGACACTGATAGAAGAGCTCTAGTCATCTCTAGATCTCAGGCTCAACAGCAAATTTTCAACTTTTTCAACCTGAGCTTCTATGAGAGCATCCATTTGATTGATCTTCCACTTGTCAACCCAACTCAAAACAAACAAGCTGTAAGATTAGCAGATAGAATTCAAGAAAGGGTGTTTGAAGAATACAAGCTGAGGTCAAGACTATATAGACAGAGGCTAGCAGGTAAGACTTTTGGTCAACTGGATGTTAAGGTGGACCCTAAGATTAGCTTCAAAGGGGAAACTTGACTGATGGCCCAAAAGTTAAACCTGTGAACCTTGAGACATGAACTCATCAGCTCCCATTACACTCAGTGAGGCACCAGCTGGTGAAGGTGCTTTACAACCTCTCTTTGGCCGGAGCTTGACTGCTAAGTCAAGCAATGAAGGCCAAAGCTCTCTCCACCCTAAGTCACCAAGGTCTATGAGTGATAAAGGGAAAAAGAACATGACTTCTGAGGTGATTAAGGAGGAGGAAAGAGAGAGGAAGAGGAAGGTAAGGGAGAAAGTTCAAGAGAGTCTCCAGGCTTCATGGAAGCTGCCACTAGGGCTACCCCCAGGCCAAATAGTTGAGGGCAGCCAGGATAAACTACTTGGGGACCTGAAACTACAATGAGGATGAACTAATCTCTCTCCCTATAGATGAACTGAATGAACTGGCTGACCAGGAATTGTCCAAGGAGAGGAAGGAGGCAGAGGATGATTCATTGCTCCATAAGAACAAGGAAGAAAAGAGACAGAAAAGGCTCTACAAGTATGCTCCTACCTGATCGAGTGCTAATAATTCAAGGTTTAATTTATCTAAATGCTTGATTTTACATCATGATTGTGGTGTAATAGTTTCAAGTTGTTTGTGTTTTGATTTATAGGTAATTGGAGCTAAAGGAGGCTTATTTTGGAGAATAAGGAGCCAAACACAAAACTACAAGGACTAAAGATGTAAACATAAAAAGTTACAAGAAGGCACAAAATTAGGCATACCAGCGTATGATACACGGGTATGGGCGTATAATACGCCGGTCGGCGTATGGGCCGCGTATCAGGGACGTATTTGACAAAAATTATAGAAAGTTGGGCATAGGAATGCTGATATGGGCGTAGGAATGCTGATATGGGCGTATGATATGCCCAGGGTCGGCGTATCATACGCCAGTCACCAACAAACCCCCAAATTTTGAGGATCTTGATGTCTACTTAAACCTATCCAACTCCAACTCGAAAAACAACTCTTCCCTGCCGAAATATAGCAAATTCAAGGTGATTTTGGGTGCTTTCAAGCTTCCCAACACACACCAAATCATCATTAATCATCATCAAATCAAGATTGAAGATTCAATGAAGACCATGCATGGGTAAGTTCTTTCTTGATTGCTTTCGGGAGTACAATTCTTGTCAAGTGAGGCAATTGGTATGTTTGATTAGGTGTTTGTACTGAACAATGGATTAGTGAATGAAACCTTATGTTTTGGTTGATTTAAAAGGTTTACTTATAAATAAAGTTGTGTGCTTGATTATCAGTTTTCGGTTTTCTTGCATCGTGAGCTTATTAAGAAAAGTAGACAACGAGATATAGGTGAATTGGTAACTTTGTGAATGAACGAGTCTTAAAAGATTGTTCCTTTATTAGCACTTTAATCAAAAGCTAAGATCTTGAAGTATTGTTTCTTACAAACCCTAATTTAAAAGTATCAATTATGGATCTTGCGGAATTGGAAACCCGGAAGTGATTGTTTCTTATTATTTAATCAAATTTGTTATAAAGTTTGTTGCTTTTACATTGATGTTCATTACTTCATTCAAAGTTTTAATCTTTAGTTCAATGTTTTTGTCTTTTAGTTAATTGATTTGCAATCGTTAAACACTTTCCACATATTCCCTGTGGAGACGACCTTACTTACCCTTACACAATAAAGGTAGCTAAGACCGATAAATTGACTTGTTTTTGATTGAGTCTCAACAACCTGATCAAATGATTAACCAAAAGAAGTATACTGACAGACAAAGGATGATGAGCTTCTTGAAGCTGTATGGATTCTCCAGAAGGAGGCTTGGTCCAATGCCTCTATCTACTATGGATGAGCACATTAGAGTGATCAAGCAGAAGATTAAAAAGGGAGAGCTTGTTGACTTGCATTCTCCACCAAGTCCAGCACAACCTAAGGTTGTCAAGGTTTAACCCTTTGAGACAACTTAACTTCATCTTCTGATCCACAGCAGGGTCCTCTTCACTCTCCTTCTGACCTGTAAGAGAAGAGAACCTAATTGAGAGAGACACAGTAGAACAACCTGGTATTGAAGACCAGTCCTCTTAGTTAAAGACTTCAAATAAGAGGAAAGGATGGCCATGAAGAGTGTTTCCAAGAAGAAGACCAAGGCATCCACCTCTACACCTCAGGAAAAATCAGAGCATCCTGAGGTAGTGCAAGAAGAGGCTATTAAAACCAACTCCAACTCAAAGAGGAGTCTCTTGCAGCTGGAAGACCCACCTTATCCTGGACTTTTGTTGCTAATCCAGGTGGTATGTCATCAGAGATCAAGGAGGTCAAGATGTCTATTTCTAGCAAGACATGCTTGATCTTCCTCTACATGATCTCCATGACATGAGAAGATATGATAAGAGTCTAAGGGATCCTGATCAGATGATGAAGAAAGGTATGGTCTTGATCCTAATAAGGACTGTCAACATCTGAATAACTTCTCTGTTTTGGTAGCATCAGCCTATGGGGAGTTTGTAAGGTTATATTAGAAGATTAGAAGGCTGATGCAACCAAAGAAGCCAAAACAACCAAGGATCTTCCTACATGCATGCATTGATGTATAAGGTAGAAGTTGCTTTAGAAGTTTTACACTCTCCATAGAAAATATTCTAAGTCCAAATCTTCCAAAGCCAAAGATGAAGTCTTCCGAAGCTTCAGAGACAAAGTCTTCCAAAGACAAATGGTGTGAAGAATGATTTCTTCCGAAGACAGAGAGGACATGCTTTCTCTGATCTACTTTTTCATAAAGCTGACTTACTTTCTGCTGCAACTCTGAAGACTCACCAACTTATACAAGTTGTTGAAAAGGCCCATTCTTTTGTAAACTGTTGATTACTGTCTTGGATCTGCAACTTCCTACTTTGTACCTGTTATCCTTTTTATAATACAAAAGGATGTGAGCTATGGCATGTCATAGTCACTAGTCAAAAGACAATCTGCCTTTTGACTCTACATTGATCTAGTTGTCTAGATTAGTATTTCCAGCTGGCTTTCAATGTATTAATGGCTGTAGGATGTAGTATAAAATATCTCAGGTCCTTGTATTTCTTTTTATGCTTTGTAATTCTTGTAATAAAACCTAACAGCAATATACGGCATCCTTGAGAACCATATTACTCTGTTCTTGTTCTTAGTTTTGTCTCATTGTTTACTTGTGTTCTTAGTATCATTTAAACAAACCCGATTCCCCATTTGATCTGTTATGTGTTCTAAAACTCTCCTCATTATGAGACTGATTGTATCGACCATCCCTTTAACCTGTCCTGCAACCCCCCTTATACAGGTTTCATCCCCGAAACCTGTCATTCCTCAAACAACTACGGATAGTGCTGTCTCATATCTTCCTCGGTCTCCCATGTAAACTCAGACCCCTTCCTGTGTCTCTACTATACTCGCACAAGTGGAATTTTATTCCTTAACCTTTTCTCTTTTCTATCAATGATGGCTACCTGTTGCTCCACATAATTGAGCCATTCGTCCACCTCGATATCCTCAAGTGGCACGATCATATCTTCATCGGCTAAGCACTTTCTCAGATGAGATACATGGAACATCGGATGAATTCCACTCAACTCATCAGGTAGTTCTAACTTGTATGCCACTTCACCAACTCTTGTAATGATTCGGAAAGGCCCTATATACTTCAGGCATAGCTTTCCTCGCTTTCTAAACCGTATGATCCCTTTCTAAGGCGAGACCTTTAACATTACTCTATCACCTATCTTGAATTCAATTGGTCTACATCTCTTGTCGGCATACGACTTCTTTCTATCATTTGTTGCCTTCATAAAGGCCTTGATCTTATCCAACTTTTCGATCATAGCCTCGATCACCTAAATGCTCCTCAACTCCTTCTGGCTAATATTGCCCCAACACACGTGCGTCCTACACTTTCTACCATATAGCATTCATAAGGAGGCATACCAATGTTGGCATGATAATTGTTGTTATATGTGAACTTGGCTAATGGTAAATGTTCGTCCCAACTTCCACCAAAATCAATAATACATGCCCGGAGCATGTCCTCCAAGGTCTGAATGGTCCGTTCTGATTGACCGTCGGTCTGAGGGTGGTAAGTTGTGCTAATATGTAGCCTAGTACCCATCATGTCATGAAATTTCTTCCAGAACTTGGACGTGAACGAGTGTCCCTATCAGAAACAATAGGCACCGGCACGCCATGACAAGGTACAATCTCCTTGATGAATAGCTCTGCCAACCTTTCTGACGAGTAAGTCTCTCGGATTGGCAAGAAGTGAGCACTCTTCATCAAGCGATCTACAACCACCCAAATGGCATCACATCTCCTCGCCGTGCGAGGCAATTTCATGATGAAGTTTATGGTGATGTGTTCCCACTTCCATTCAGGTATATCCAAGGGTTGGATCTTCTAGTATGGCTTCTGATGCTCCGCCTTCACTTGCAAACAAGGCACCTACTCACATACCCCATTACATCATACTTCATTCCAGGCCACTAGTAATCTTTCTTCATATCCTGGTACATCTTTGTAGCACTGGGATGAACTGAGTAGCGAGTCTTGTGAGCCTCATCCATTATCTTCCCTCGTAGATCTCCATAACGAGGAATCCATATCCGCCCTAAGCGGGTTCTAACACCGAGATTGTTCTCACCCAACTCACTTGCTCGGAGTTAATTCGATCCTCTTTCAGAGCTTCGTCCTTAAATTCCTTGACCTACTTCATCATATCAGAGGTCATGATCATCTAATAAGCCTTTACCCGAATTGTCTTGGGTCTTTCCTATCTGCTAAGGGCATCCGCCACCACATGCCTTGCCCGGATGGTAGTGGATCTCACAGTCATAATCCTTGATCAACTCTAACCACCTCCTTTGCCTTATATTGAGATCCGTTTGCTCGAAGAAGTACTTCAAGCTCTTGTGCTCAGTGATATAGTGCACTTCGTCCGTACAAGTAGTGCCTCCAAATTTTCAATGCAAAGGCCACCACCGCAAATTCAAAGTCGGGACGCATAGGCTATAACTTTCCCCGTTTCATCAACATGCAACCCAACCCTGAATAAGAAGCATCTGAATAGACCACCAAGTCTTCGCTCCCCTTGGGTAACGTCAAGACAGGCTCTGGACTCAATCTTGTCTTTAGCTCTTCGAAAGCATTCTCCTGCTCTAGACCCCATACGAACTTCATATCCTTCCGGTCAACTTGGTCAATGGTGAAGCTATCTTGAAGAACTCTTGAATGAACCTTCTCTAGTAGCCCGCCAAAACCAAGAAACTATGAATCTCAGATGGCGTCTTTGGAGACGTCCATTGCATCACCGCCTCAACTTTCGCCGGGTCCACCACGATACCTTTAGGATTAACAACATGACCTAGAAACTGAACTTCACGTAACCAGAACGCACACTTAGAGAACTTGGCGTACCATCTAAGCGTCTCCAGCACTTCCCGAATGTGACCGACATGCTCTTCTTATCGCTTCGAATAGATCAGGATATCATCGATAACACAATCACTGATTTATCTAGCATAGGCCGACATACCTGATTCATTAGATCCATAAAATCAACTGGCGCGTTGGTTAAACCAAAAGACATAACGAGAAACTCGTTGTGTCCATACGCGTACGAAAAGCTGTTTTACGAATATCCTGCTCCTTCACCCTCAGTTGGTGGTAACCAGATCGAAGATCTATCCTCGAGAACCAATTGGCACCTTGGAGCTGATCAAACAAGTCATCAATCCGGTAACGGATCCGATTCTTCACCGTCAACTTGTTAGCTCTCGATAGTCGATGCACATCCATATATTACCGTCCTTCTTCTTTACAAATAAGACCGAGGCACCCGCTGGAGAGATCCTCGGTCGAATGAACCCCTTATCTAACAACTCTTTCAGCTGAGTCATCAATTTTTCATCTAGGAGGGAGCTAGATGATATGGCGCCTTAGCAACATGTTGGGCACCAGGTATCAGATCGATCTGGAACTCAATCTCCCGGTCAGGTGGCACACCTGATAGGTCTTCCGGGAATACTCTGGGAAGTCACTCATGATCGATACGTCTGGACAATCGTGGTACTGACGCATCCACATTCTTCACATAAGCCAGATAGGCACCACATCCACGCCTCATACACTTCTCTGCCACAACTATCGAAATTACTTTCTGGACCGTACTGACTCTATCGCTGTAAATAGTCACCGAACTTCAACAGGCTCAGTCAATTGAATCATCTTCTTACGACACACGATGTTT
>JACCIY010000853.1:0-31121 GCA_025506505.1 Flaveria sonorensis | reverse complement strand
TATAGACAGAGGATAGCAGGTGAGATCTTTAGTCAATGGATGTTGAGATGGACCCCGAGATTAGCTTCAAAGGAAAACCTTGACTAAGGCCCAGAGGTTGAGCTGTGAACCTTGAGATAGGATCTCCTCTGCAACCCAGTACCCTCAGTGAAGAACCAGCTGGTGATGCTGCTTCACACCTCTCTCTTGCCAGAGCTTGACTGCTAAACCAAGCAATGAAGGCCAAAGCTCTTCCACCCTGAGTCACCAAGGCCTTGCGTGACAAAGGGAGAGGAAAATGACCTCTGAGGAGTTAGAGGAGGAGAAGAGAGAGATGAAGAGGAAGCTAAGGGGAGAGAGTTCAGGGGGTCCTCAGGCTTCATGCAAGCTGCTATCCGAGCTGCCCCCAGGCCAAACACTTAAGATGATGAGTTGAGGGTAGCTAGGCTAAACTATCTGGGGACCCAGGAACTATAATGTTGATGAACTCATATCTCTCCCCTTAGAAGAGTTGAATGAGCTGGCTGATACTGAGCTGTTCAAGGAGAGGAGGGAGGCAGAGGATGCAGGATTGCTCCTCAAGATTAAGGAAGAAAGGAGACTGAAAAGGCTCTACAAACATGCTCCTATCCTCTCCCCAGTTCAAGAAAGTCCTGAGACAGAGGCTGTGGCACAGGCACAACCTCAAGTAGATAGGGAAGCTGAAAGAATGAATATGATCAACTACCTAAGTGCCACAGGACTCTATCAGGTAGCTGCACTTCTTCCCTTATCCTTTTAGTACATAGAGTTTGAATATCTCAAGCAGCTGGAGGAACAAGCACAAAAGAAAGAAAATCTGCTAAGAGAAAGCTAAGGGAAGAAGCTGCAAGGTCAAGGGCCATCATCCAAAAAGCCAAAAGAAGTTTGAAGATAGACAAAGGAGATGAGCTTCTTGAAGCTGTACGGATTCTCCGGAAGGAAGGCTTGGTCCTATGTCTCTATCCACCATGGATGAGCATAAAGAGTGATCAAGCAGAAGATTAAAAGGGGAGAGCTTATAGACTTGCATTCTCCACCAAGTCCAGCTCAACCTGAGTTGAGGTGAATATTGAAACCCCTAAGACAACACAAACCTGATCCTAGAGCTGTATCTCAACCAACTTCATCTTCTAACAGATGCAGGGTTCTCCTCTCTCTCCATCTAACCTGTGAGAGAGAGGAGTTCCCAACTGAGAGGGACACAACAGAAACAATCTGGTGCTGAAGATCAGTCCTCTTAGTTGAAAACTTCAAAGGGCGGAAAAAGGAATGGCCAGAAAAGGTGTTTTAAAGAAGAAGAAAACCAAGGCATCCACCTCCACGCCTCAGGATGAGTCAGAGTATATGAGGAAGTGCATGAAGAGGCTGCTCAACCAACTCCTATTCAAGTAGAGCCTCTTTCCATTGGAAGACCCATCTTGTCCTGGAGGTTTTGCTGCCAATCAGGGACAGATGGTATGTCATCAAAGATCAAAGAGGTCAAGATGTCTACTTCTAGCAAGACATGCTGATCTTCCTCTACATGCTATATGACATGAGAAGATACTATGAAAGTCTAAGGATCCTAACCAGATGATGAAGAGAGGCTGGTCTTGATCCTAACGAGGACTATCAACATCTGAAGTACTTTTCTGTTTTGGGAGCATCAGCCTAGGGGGAGTTTGTAAGGTAATATTAAAAGATTATAAGGCTGATGCAACCAAGAAGCCAAAACAACCAAAGATCTTATGCATGCATGCACTAATGTACAAAGGTATAAGTGCTTCGGAAGTTTTACACAATACATCAGAAAATACTCTAAGTGTAAAATCTTCCGAAGCCAAAGTCCAAATCTTCCGAAGCCAAAGATGAAGTCTTCCGAAGCTTCAGAGACAGTGTCTTCAGAAGCCATTTTGCTGTGAAGACTGATTTCTTCTGAAGACAAAGAGAGACATGCTTTCTCTGATTACTTTACATAAAGTTGACATACTTTTCGCTGTAACTCTGAAGACTCACCAACTTGTATGAGTTGGTGAAAAGTCCATGGCTTTTGTAAACTGTAGATTAAGGTCTTTATCTGTAACTTCCTACTTTTGTACCTGTAAACCTTTTTGTAATAGAAAAGGACGTGCTATGGCATGTCATAGTCACAAGTCAAAAGGCAAATCTGCCTTTGATTTTAGATTGATCTTGTTGTCTAGATTAGTCAATTCTAACTATCCTTCTAAGTATTGACGGTTGTAGGATGTAGTATAAAGAGTCTCAGGTTCTTGTAATTTAATCATGCTTTGAACACTTGTAATAGAACTTAAGATCAATATACAACCTCCTTGAAAACTAATACTTGTGTATATTATTAAGTTCTGCTTTATTGTTACTTGTGTTCTTTGTATCTTTAAAGTATCATGTTCCCTATTGAACTGTTAAGTGATCTAAAATCACTCCTTTGTGAAAATAATTGTAGTTAAACCTTACTCGGTCCTGCAGCAGTCTTGACAATCCAAGTTCTAGTTCCAGATTATTGTTGTAGTCATTTCTAACATAATCCTAATGGAAGTGTGCTTAACAATGGAGAAAATACTCTTATAGTCTATACTAGCCCCTGAGTGAAGCCTTTTACAAATAGTCTTGCCTGTATCTCAGCCCTTCTACTGGCATGCCCTTTTAATCTGAAAACCACTCATAATCCACCGACTTATGATCTTTGGGTCTATCAACCAAAACCCAAGTTTGATCTTTATTAAAGAGTTCATCTCATCCTTCATGGCCTCATGCCACTTATCTTTAAAGGTGACACTATCACATCCTTATTTGTCACAGGTTCCCATGAAATATCCTTCCTACAAACTAAATACATATGCAGAAAGATCATCTTGTACCTGGAAGGCTGCACAATATGCCGCCGGGTCTATTTGTAGCAATGCTAGGTTGGGCTGGTGAGGTTGGTCAGCTAATTTGTAAGCTTTCAGGCTTATCAAAATTACATCCAGTACTTTGTGATTCATTATTCGGGAACTCACTCCACTTGAACCACCTTATTTAGGCCTTCTTCATCAACAGGTCGTTTAAGTAATACTAAATTAATAAAGATGAAACATTAAGTGAAATCAAAACCCCACCAACTACAAAATAACAAAGAATAATTGGTCGTTTTTAAGTAATAATAATATCTTCACTAACTTAAAAATTTAAAAAAATTAACTTTACTGCTTTTTGCCTAAACGTGTTACATGTATACCTTTTCAAAAAGAGTAGGAAGGCCATATGTCTTACATGTGCTGAATATGATGAAATCAACACTTCTCATTTCAACATGGTCTTAAAGAACATACATGTATTTAAGAACGAGTTCAATCCAATTTCTTTAAAAATATCTCCAATAGAAAATCTTGGTGGTAGTCTTCTTTTTTTTTTTTTTAAATTTCCTCCTTAGGTTATATCAAATTTAGGTTTTATTTCTAAACTAAAAAATAACACAAATTGTTCTTTATGTTTATAAAAGTTTGCAAGTTTATCATTTCTACTAATGGATGTTAAATTTTATGTAAATCCATTCATGTATCTCTTAGATGGGGATACTTTAGACATTTTACCCCACTTGAATAATAGACTAAAGTAAACTACAACTAAAGAAGTTATAAGTTTTACCTGAGTAAGTTTATCAACAAGTTTTATATAATAAGTTTTATTTTCAAACGAGGCAAATGATTTAAACTACAATCATATGCAAATCACGTGATCAAACTTAACTGAAAAATTTAATTTTTAGTAGAAATGACAAAACTTGCAAACACTTTTAAACATAAAAACCAAATTCTGTTATTTCCATAGTTTAAAAAGAAGTTCATTAATTTAACTAAATCTAAGTAACAAAAACTATAATTGCTTAAAAATTTTTAAGATCGGAACAATGTTTTTTATAAAAATAAATATATCATGTTTTAAAACAAAGGGAGAATTACATATTTCTCCCTACAAACTTTATCATTATATATATACCCAACTTAAAATTCTAATTACATATATCCTTTGTAAAACTTAGTTAATTACATATATACCCTAATTAGAAGTTTAGTTACATATCTCCTCTTCTAAAACTTAGTTAATTACATATATACCTAAACTAAAAATTTAATTACATATATCCGCTTTATTAAACATAATATTACATATTTATCCATTTGATTATTTTTATTAAAAATAATTTATATAATTAGTATTTTACCCTATTTTAATAAACTATAAAATTATGTTTTACCTTTTTACTAGCTTTTCAGGTTTTAATTATATATATACCCAACTTAAAATTCTAATTACATATATCCTTTGTAAAACTTAGTTAATTACATATATACCCTATTAGAAGTTAGTTACATATATCCTCTTCTAAAACTTAGTAATTACATATATACCTAAACTAAAAATTAATTACATATATCCGCTTTATTAAACATAAATATACATATTTATCCATTTGATTATTTTTATTAAAAATAATTTATATAATTAGTATTTTACCCTTATTTTTAATAAACTATAAAATTATGTTTTACCTTTTTACTAGCTTTTCAGGTTTTAATTTTTTACTAATATTTTTATACTAACGCTTTTATGTTCTTTTTGTTTTTTACCTTTTGATGCTAATATGCATCTTGTACGAGACACTTCCAGTCTCGTTATGCAACATGATCCAAACACATAATTTATGTTGCATAATGAGATGTAAGTGTCTCGTATCGGTACCAAAAAAATTAGCACGGAAAGGTAAAAAAAACATTAAAAAATACAAAAAAATTTAGTATAGAAATATTAATAAATAATTAAAACTCAAAAAAAAAGTAAAGAAGGAAAAAAACATAATTTTATAGTTTAATAAAAATTAAGAGTAAAATATAAATTATATAAGTTATTTTTAATAAAAGTAATAAAATGAGTAAATATGTAATATTTATGTTTAATAAATCGGATATATGTAATTAAACTTTAGTTTGAGTATGTATGTAATTAATTATGTTTTAGAAGGGAAAATATGTAATTAAACTTTTAATTTGGATATATATGTAACTAATTAAGTTTTACAAAAAAACATATGTAATTAAAATTTTGAGTTGGATATATATGTAATGGATAAAGTTTACAGGGGGTATATGTAGTTCTCCCTGAAACAAAATAGCACAAGTAAACATTAAGCAAACTATTTCTAGCTTAAATTTCGACTCCAATCTCTTCGATTCACACACCAATCTTCCAATAATCAAATATAATGACGAACCGAAGCAGCAACGGGAATTAGTAAGTATTTTTTTGTAATTATTATTGTTCAATCGAAAGCTTTGCAAACGTAACTGCTAACTCAACACCTCTTAACTAATCAACATGTTGAAATTGTTCTCATAATTCTATTACGTCAGGTAAAAATAACTTATCAAATTGGTTGGTGAAAGTGAAAGAATTCAGTTTTGAGTTCGATTAATCGTCAGTCATTTGTTGGTAGAGATTACTCTTGATTGTTCAGTCAAAAGTTGTCCTTTTAGGTTATACTCTTTTCAGATCAGTTTGTAACCTTGTATAGTTGATTTACACACATAATTTATTTATGGGATATTTTATAGATTTAGATACTTATGCTTTTAAACTGCATTACTTTTTAAAGGTTTAATTTAATACGATGTTTGTTTTAATGGTTTGGTTCTTTATTTCTTATTGTTCTTGCAGGAGGATTTATGGAAGCAGGCCTCCTTGTTGGGACAGAGGTATGTGTGAATGTGTGATCATCAATATTTATTATGTTACTTTTGTTACATTGTGTAGTCTGCTCATTGGACTTGACATTTTCATGACATTGGGACCAGATTAACTTGCTCTTCAAATACAACTGGAATTTCTCAAATCTGGAAGTGAGTTGCGTTGTATTGATAGCTTAATCCCAAACAGACCTGATTGTTTCTTGATATTTGTTTCACTTTCTGTTTGTCACATTGTTGGAAACATTCAAATAAATGTGATAATTTGTAAGAAATAAAACTAATCAAGTTGTCTTCTTTGTCATATATTGCAGGATGCATTTGAAGAGGGTGGGGTATTACACGGGAGGAAGGTCTACCTCTTCAGCTGTACAGGGCGTAAGTAATGAATTGATTTTTTATTAATATATTGAACTCTATAATGATAGGTTGAACATTATGTTCTTATCCAGTTCCTAGTAATGAAATCAAGGTTCTAGAGCATGTGTTGTACTCTTTATTCTTTGTTTTGGGGTTCTATGTGACTTGTTTTTCTCTATTACAGCACAACAACTCTCTATACAGGGTGAATTAAAAATAACCTGCAAACCTGTAGTGGTTGCGGTGAGTACCAAGTGGAATAAATTTCTTCCCATTTCTTTCATTTTAACTGTTTACATAGTTCAAGATTTGCATATATGGCAGTTTCTTATCATTATTTTTGAATGTGTTCATTTGGGTTGTGTTTTATTTTAGACGGGTCAAAAAATATATAGCTAAAAGAGGAATGGGCCAAATCGTTATTATTGTTTGACATAAATTAACAATAGGATCATGGGTTTATGTGTCTTTGCATGCTATGTTAAGTCGGGAAGTGTCTTTGATTGTTTTTAGTTCTATAATTTTAATCTTTCCTTTGTGCAATTGGACAGGTTGTGTCTCCATTTCCACCTTCTGATAAGATTGCATATACCTCTGTACAAATGGCATCCGAAGAAATTTTTGACATGAAGCAGATGAAAATGGATTGGGTTCCATGCATTCCATTAGGAAAACGGTAGTCATCTTCTTTTATATTGAAAACCATATTTGATAAATTCCGATCAATGATCATTGTTTGTAGCTGGTTACATTGATATAATCTGTTTTTTACAGGGATTCTTCAGTTGAAAGACTTAGATCCCAAATCTTTGTACTTGGCTGTGTCCAAAGAAGGTATCCATCCTTTACTAAAAGCTCCATCTTCATGCTTGTTTGCATGTTTTCTGAGTGTAGTTTAATTACCCTTTTTTCTTATTTTTTGATCTCCACATTTAGTGATATTGATCTTATGTCTTATAACTTCATTTTGGTATATATTATGCTTGTTCAGCTATCTTAGGCTGCAAATCAGGGTTGGGAAAATGGATCATGACCGGTCAAGTTGGGTGACAATGGTTTGGGTCAAAATGGTTATTTTTTGGTATAGATCAAAACGGGTCAAGTCAAGCTGAACCACATACTTCTGTCTAAATTTCTTTTCTAAAATTTTAAAATAATCAATGCACTGATATTGATCCAACACTGTAATATTGAAGTTGTAAGATAACTTTCTTTATTAAAGAGGTTTAGGAGGTTAAATGCATCTGAATACACTTAGGATGGCTTTCTCTTTGTTCGTGATAAAACATAGCCAAACGAACCATTTATATCTGGCTGGGTTGAAAGAAAGATCTCTACTACAAACTTTTGTTTTGACTGTATAAGTCCAACTTAACTGGGTCAATATTTGAGAAGTGGCATCGAGTGTTTATATGTTGAACTTGATGTTTAAATTATTCATTATAGCTAAATTTTAGTTTGTGCAAATACAATTTATGAGATACATGGATCATTAAAGGATTTATCATTCCCTCATCATTATGTGTTGTCACACACCTCTTTTCAGGCTTTTTGTATCATCGAACCATTCGTACCATGTGAATTTTTGCCATAGTTTTGGGTAACCATCTGCGTGAGTAGTAGCTTTAAGTTAACTTGCAGTATAAATTTTCTTGGTTATCAGAGAATGTGTTATTTATTATGTAATATAGGAACAATTATAAATTCACACCAAACATTTCCATGGGATTCTAATGAGAATAGAAAATCAGGATGAAATATATTTAACTTTTGGCTATAGTTTTGTATACTTCCAAGTAATATCCCTTGCTCTCCTACACGCTAGTTTATAATTGGCTTTACTCTATTTGTTACTATTGCTCTTGCTCTTCAATGTGTATGCTATAGTTGTCTTGTTGAGATTGGTAAATCATGTTGTTTACTATCTGATTTTTACAAAGGGCTGCTTTAAAACATTTGAAGCTCGAGCGTATCAAGAAGTTTGAATACTGCATACCATGTAAGTACATATGCAGATCTCTTTAGGTTTCAGTTTTCCCTTGTTTTGCCCTTTTTTGCATAAAATTTGGAAACGATCATAGCATAGTGATCACTTGTCTTCTTAAGTGATTTTAAGATACTTTTACTATGCAATTTTGCGCATGATACACTACACTTTTGAACATGTGTTTTGGAAGGTAAAAGCATATCTTCATATAAGTGATAAATTGGAGATAAAACAACGAGATTTAGAGTTGGATGTGTACATGTGTTACTTGAGAAAAGACGAGCTTTTGTGGGTATAGTTTTCAATACAAGTGAATTGCATTGTATTTTGGTTTTACTCCACACTTTTATCAAATATAGTTTGATTGTAAAGAGACTTCATTCCCTTGTTTAGTTAGTAATTGGAATATGCTTTTAACCAATCTTCAAGGTTACTCTTCTATGACGTAAAGAAGTTACAGGATCAAGTGAAGGCATTTCTTCTGATACTAACTAAATACTTGACACTTGTATTTATTGAAGGATGTCCGTATTAATTATTATCTAATATGCATTGATATATATGTTGGTTTTCTGTGCATTACTTAGAAACAATTGTTTCTTTTTTACAGACATTTATCATCCACTTTGGGAGGATGAGATGGAATATAGTACTACAGTGGATATCCTGTTTCCAGTCGAACCAGAGCCTGTAAGCTATTTTGCACTTGTAGTTTATTCACTACATTGCATTAATGGTCTTATGCTTTCTAAGATACACGAGTAAACAGTAAACTAGAGGCGGATTATTTCTCCCTCTAAGGATAATATATATTTTGTGGTTTAAAAAGCATTCAAGGCGATAGGAACCTTGCCTTCTAGGAGTTGAGGCCAAAGACGAAGGCGCACACGTAATGTACGCGAGGCACACTTGTTTAGAAAAAACACTTTTTAAGCATAGGCGCACCTCAAAGAAAGCGTTAAAATGAGCACACATCCATACCATAATGTTTGACTGAGGCTAGCACCAATTTTTCTGTTTGTTTTTCTTGGACATATATAGGTTGTCTGTGAGTTTAATTGGGCTATGGATGAACTTGAGGTGAGCCCTAATCCTCTTTTTATAAGTTCTACTTCTTTATTAGTCAGTGGTTAGAAGCTTCTTAGTTGTAAACTTTCAAAACTTTCATCTTTCAAAGGATTTCACCAATGAGATCATTTCTGACTAGAGGTTGTCTGAAGATCAAACGGATGCCTTCAAGGTAAGCTCAATTGTGTAGTTAGACTATGTTTTCTTCTCCTTCTTTTTGAGTCTATGAGGAACTCATGGGCCCACTAGTATCTTGCTAACTAATGAGACTAGGTAAAACATAACTTGTTCTAGGTATGTGATGACCTTCAATATGGTTAAAAGACTAGTTTCTTTACTGATTTATTTAACCTACTTATCTTGAAAATACTTTTTTATATAGGAATTTGTGAGGGAGGAGGTTAGGGAAGGAAGAAGAGCTAATCGTGAGGTAACTTCTCTAATAAATTATTACATTTGATATAGGATGTGGGGTTGGGCCTAGTGGTAAGAGGGAAGTCCCACAATCAAGAGGTTGTAGGTTCAAATCTCACTCAAGACAAATTATTGTTCAAAACTAAAATTATTACATTTGATATATTTAGAGGTCACATTTAGTTATGTATGAGAATATGAGGTTTACAAATTGTTTTTGTTTGCTATCAAAGGTGGCAAGTAAAAGTCATTCAATTAAGTGAATGTTTATTATTATAGTAATGTATTTGTAGGAAAGGGAAAGGAGAGAGAGGGCTCTAGCGCAATTGAGTGAAGAGAGAATGGCTGCATTTGAGAACATGAGGATTTACAAATTTTATCCTATTGCCGCACCTAATACGCCCCGATATCTCAAGCGACAAGGTTTGGTTATTTTTTCACTTAAGTTTACCAAAAAGTTTCTATTTTACATTTACGTTGTGAAACTGGATATTCTGGTAACATTCTTGTATCAAGATCGTAACTTATGGATCTCCAAGCTAAAGTTACCAATTTGAATTCATTTTAAAAGGTTAGTTAATTGACATTTGTGTGTTTTGTTTGCAGGTGCCATTCATAAATAGGTATTATGGCAAGGCACATCAAGTATTCTAAGCACATATAAACCAGTTTTGTCCACCCTCCCTCATCTCTCTCTAGTTGAAGTTATAGGATTGTTTTGTTCTACAATTTTATAATGTTAAACCTTGAAGCTTTACATTCCCAAACCAACAAGCTCTATGGTGAAACCATCAGCTTATAATTGCATACACATTGTTTAAAAGAATTTTAAATCAAAGACAATAACCCATAATAGAGGAAGAAAAACATTCATCATAAGCTTTGAGTTTAATATTTTTGAAGAACAATTGAAAAATCTTTTGAATCTTAAAAGAAAATGTGGAGATTTCCCGCTTTTATTTTATATAGTCCAAGAGGGATAAATACAAATAAATTTTAAGAAAGAGAACGCACCCTTAAAGCATATAAGCAACTAATATGAAACTAGTCAGCACATACATATTACGCCACATACACCTAATAACTAATGAAAGAAGGAGCTTTACAGCTTCTATTCTTAAAAAGCAGGAAAGGAATGACATATACAAAACATATTTAAGGAAACGAACACACCCTTAGAACAAATAAGCAACTAATGAAATTAGTAGGCACATTCATGTTTGTCCACATACACCTAATGACCGTTCACCTTACACATAAACATTTTCCGACAAATACCTTTAACTTATGATGAATATTATGTTTTTTTTAACAACGATACTCATCTTGGAGCATTCTACACTACTACTAACTAGGTTTGAATCTAAAGGCCCCTCAAAAGTCTTTGAATTTAGTTCATTCAAGAAACTTCAGTTAAAGTTTTCACCAATGATAAAACCTTGATATGATATTTTTGTATCAATAAGTATGGTGAAGGAGCTATCTAGTAGTCGTAGATATTGCCTTATACTTATCATACCAAGCTCCTATCGGCCTGTTTGATGAAAATCTTAAACTTTTAGAGTTAAAATTGCCATTTGGTTCATCAAATCTATCTCTTCTAGGTCATTTATATAGATTTGTTCAAGATTATCGACAAACATTGAATTTAGCTCGAACCAACTAGCAACAAGATTTTTGTTAGGAAATGCAAATGGTTACCGAGAGGGTGTTGGTAGTGATGATATGTTTATCGTGTTGGTCCCAATTAGATCTAAAACAAAATTAAGTCATCAAATTAACAAAATAATCGTAGGGCTAAAAGAAAGGATGAATCATAAAACACAAACTTGAACAATTTGATCACATTTGTCTATGTGGTTTATAATAAAGACAACACCTACTTATGTAATAATTGGTACGGTTCTATTCGAGATGAACCAAATCTCCCAAGAAGAAGAGAATAAGAAGAAGAAAATATCACTTGATAACTTCCATAAAATGAAAGCAAGATGTCACTACAATGATAGTCTCTTGAGGATTCAACTATTCACCTAATTTTTAAGCTAATACTTAAAATTCAAATAAGAAATAAATTAACAATAAAAGATAGTAATTATAAATGCACTCTTGACCATGAAACTTACTCATTAAACTGGTTCTACTTGAAATAGACTAAGATGAGAGAAAATGAATAGTTTTCTTGTGTTTTACAAAAAATGATAAAGATCCTATTTACACAAGCTATGAGAAGATCTAAAACAAGCTACTTTCTATCACATTAAATATATATTGATCACAGATTGATTTCCTTGATATTCATTTGATCTAATTGCCTTGATCATAGCTGTGAATACAGCTATATTATGGTTGTGATTCTTCAACACTCCCCCTTAAGTTGGTAGCGGGATCCCACATACCTAACTTGTTGATAAAATTGTGAAATATCCTTCCGCATACTGCTTTAGTTAATACATCAGCCAATTGGTCTTCGGATCGAACAAAAGGAAGGGTAATAATCCCTTCGTCAAGTTCTCTTTTATGAAATGTCGATCTACCTCAACATGTTCGTTCTGTCATGTTGAACTAGGTTTTGGGAGATACTGATTGTAGCGGCATTATCACAATATAGTCTAAAGGTCTCTTTAGGTGGAAAGCCTATCTCTGTCATTAACTTTTTTATCCATAGAAGCTCAGCCACTCCATTTGCCATGCCCCTGAATTCAGCTTCAGCACTTTATAGTGCCACAACCTTCTGTTTTCTACTTCTTCAGGTTACTAGGTTCCCTCCTACACATGTGAAATATCCAGATGTGGATCTTCGACTAGTTTGTTTTCTAGTCCAATTAGCGTCCATGTGATCTTTATTAGGCTCCCCATGTGTGGTATATCTTGGAGATAACCATTCTAGGGAACATGATGTGTTTGTCTCCCCCTGTTCCTGAGAAATGATGGAGTAAAAATACTTTGTTTCTAAGAAGTCACAATCCATTGTGATATACATCTTATTGGTTTTTGGATCGTAACACCTGTATCCTTTTTGATGAGCACCATAGCCCACAAACATACATTTAATAGCACATGGATCTAGTTTAGTGCGTAGGTGTTTTTGAAGATGTACAAACACTATACAACCAAATACTTTGGGAGGAAGCATGAGATGTGATGCTAAGATGACATGGGTCGAAAGTTCTTTGAGAGGTGTTTTATGATTTAGGACACGAGAAGGTATGCGGTTAATAAGGAAGACTGCTGTCGAGACTGCCTCAGGTCAAAAAAACTTTGGGACATGAGACTCAATCATTAGAGCCCTAGTGGTTTCTAGGATATGTCGATTTTTTTGTTCGGCCACACCATTTTGTTGTAGAGTATATGAACAAGACGTTTGATTTATCATTCCATGATTTCAAAAAACTTTGAAGGGTGTTATTGATATATTCACCTTCATTATCTGACCGTAGAATTTGGATTTTATGTTTAAATTGAGTTTGTACTAGTTGGTAGAAATCAATAAATTTTTCACTGACCTCGGATTTTTGTTTGAGAAAATATATCCAAGACATTCGAGTACAGTCATCCACAAACAACAAAAATATCTAAAATCTCCTATGGAAGATTCAGGGGCAGGACCCCATACATCAGAGTGTATCAGTGAAAATGGAGAAGTTGATTTATTTCCTATGGATGGATAAGATGTTCGATGACTTTTAGCCAAAACACAAGTTTCATAATGACTTAAAGTTTTATTTTTGAATAATTATGGAAATAATGTACGAAGATAACCATCTGATGGATGACCAAGCCGCCTATGCCACGACAATTGTTGTCTAGTTGATGTTCCATGGGCTAGGCCTGCTTTCCCTAAATTTGATACTTCATCAACATAGTACAACCCATCTCGACCAATTATCGCCTTCGTATGAATATCCTGCAAAAGACAAAATGTTGGGGCCATAATTGCAATACAATTAAGTTCTTTTGTGGCTTGGCTTATAGATAGAAGTTTAAATGATAAAGATGGCACATAAAGACATTTTGAGAGTTTAAGTGTTGGGGAAATATCTACTGATCCGGCTCCTTGTACAGCGGAAAAACCACCATTGGCATTTTGGATTTGATCTCTGTGAGGTTTAGTTGGGATAATGATATCATTAGCATCATAAGTCATTGTATCGGATGCTCCACAGTCAAAAAGCCATTTTTCTTTTAAACTTTGTGGATCATTTGCAATACAAGCCACCCCATGATTACAGTTATTTGATATTTGGGGTTTAGAAGTTTTAAATGCTTTAAAAATAAAGGAGTGTGAGGAAGTTTTAGCAAAACCTGTTTCATTTTGTTTACCCGGTTCGTTGGTGTTGATAGATTGAACTCTTTGTGCAAATCCTTGTTTCTCAAAACTGTTTTCATTTGCTTGCCCCTTTTTCTTCCTTCGAGCTTGATTTCAAAACATTCTTCTCGAGTGTGTCTTGAACCACCGCAGTGTGTGCATTTCTTGATGATTTTTTTCTGCTCGACTATTAGAATATGCTTTTGTTCCGAGCCCGACTCCTATTCTGATGTCCATACCTTGCATAAGCACACTTAGTCGGATGGCTTCCTGACGTACAAGTGCATATGCGGTTTCAATCGTAGGTAGGGTTCATCCTTGAGTATATCTCGCCGAGTAGAATCAAATTGGTCATTGAGTCCGGCTAAGAACCGGCAAACACGATCTTCATGTATTGGTTGGTTGTACTTTTTGATATTGTTGGGGTTGGGCCTTCGTTCATCTATTGCTTGCAAAGCACTGTAGAATTGTTCAATCTATTTGCTTTTGATTTCAATTCAAAAACTTTGGCGTTTCGAAATTGTATATAGCTTGGAATGAGGTGAGACTCCATAGCATTGAGAAGCCAACCTAGCACCGTGCTGTGATAAACACTTCAACAACTCTAGCCCATAAGAGATGGTTTCTATCATTGAGCTTGATATTCATCAGAAGAGACATACGTTCTGTGTTGAGATGAATTTAACTTTTGAATTTGTTGAATAAGTCGAGACAAGTCAACGTTCGTGTCAGACACCTTCAAAAAAAAACTTTTAAAAGCAAAATAAAATCTTTATATATATATATATATATATAAAGAATTGAACAAGGACAAAGAAAAGGTAGAAGAAGGAAAGAAACAGAGGTAATCAAATGGAAAAAAAAGGTGGAAAAAAATATTATGATGGTACTTTTAAAAAAACGTAAAAGAAACAATGAGTAAATATAAATATTCAAAGTGGAAATACGAGACATAAAGAAGAAAGCATTTTGAGTTTTCTAAAGAGGATAAGTTTTAATCGTTTAAAATATGGATAACTTTTAAGTTTGATTGTCCTTTTTTTATAATTGATTTAAATTCAGAAGAAAAAAAAACAATAAAAAATACTCAAATTAGATATGGATATAAAATAGCCAAATGAGAGAAATAAAATACCAAACCCTCCTGCCCTTGTGCCGTCACAAGGATTCTGATCGAAAAACTTTTAATATCAGATGTCGCGAGGTTGATATATGAGGATCGGGGTAGCCCGTGAAACAACGACGGGTAAAAGAGAGGTTTTAATTATTTTTTTTTGGTCTTGCAACTTTGTGCAGGCAGGATAGGATTTTCTGGATTTCTATTTTGATGATTTGGGATTTTGGGGTTTTGGTTTGGATATGATGGCCGGATTTTGGCCAGATTTTTTTAAATTATGAGCCTTAGCTCTGATACCAACTTGAAATAGAGACTAAGATGAGAGAAAGTAAATTGTTTTCTTGTGTTTTACAAAGAATGATAAAAATCCTATTTATACAAGCTATGAGACGATCTAAAACAGGATACTTCCTATCACATTAAATATATTGATCACAGATTGATTTCCTTGATATTCATTTGATCTAATTGCCTTGATCACAGCTGTGAATACAACTGTATTATGGCTATGATTCTTCAACAGTTCTCACTCCAAATATAGAACGAGTCTTCTTCTTTTCCTAAGGGGCAATTTATGCACGTATCAACTCATGCGCCCTTGGAAACCTCCTTGTCCTCAAGGATGGTAAGAAGCATCATAGGGGTCTCCATTCGATTCTCCTAGAAGCATTTGGTGCGATCTCAACAACGTGTCCCGATGGTCGCTTCACACATCATTCAACAGTGTCTTCCCTAGTATTTTAAAAGATGATGTCTTACAATGATGAACTGAGATAGAAAAGAAAGGTTTGGGGCCTAGTGTGGGTGTGATTTTAGGTGTCTAAGGGGAGGTAGAATGGGCTTGTTTTAGAGTCGGTGTGGGTATTGGGTTTGGATGTCGACATGTGTAGTTCTTGGTGGCGAATCGTTGTTTCTATTGGGGTATTTGCTATGTCACTAGGAACATAATTTATCTACTAATCAAACTGTCTAATGAAGAACTATTTTTGAGAAAATAAAGCTTTCAAAGAAAAACATTCCAATCGCTTAAGAGTATATGGTTATCTGCTAAAGAACTGTAAGCTTTTGAGAGTATGTGTACTTTAGACCGAAGCACTTGCGATTTATGATGAAAACTCAACTTTCGATGAGTTGTCATGTGTCAGTTCTGATGAAGATCCTCTGTATATTTGCAATAATGATTTTTTTTGCTTGTTTCTTACTTTATGTAAACCAACTAGAGATGCACTCGTGGTATGTCACATTGTGTAGATCGAGGGCTATAGTTAGCCATTGATCACAAACCCTAAAATAAACTACTTAGTTTTCTGGTGTTTGTTTTAACTGGTTACATACGTGCAATTGACTATAGATCTTAGTATAAAACCTCTCAATGTAATAGTTGATGGGTTACGCTTTCATACTTGAAATTTTACTATTGTCTTGTAATATGCAATCAACTTGGAGAAATTTATAAAAAAACTTGAAATAAAACTTTGTTACCGTTTTATTGTTCTTATTATATTTGTGTGTCTTGCTAGCCTTGATTAACTAAGATTTCACATATGTTGATCGTTATCATTAAAACTAGCATGTTCTTAATCCTAACACGATCCAATAAATCCTAATGCATGATAGGTTTAAAAATAATTGGTTTTGATAGTGGTCTATTAGGTGATAGTTGTAGGTAATTAGGTTGTGTAAACGGGTCTAGTGATGGTGTTTTATTTTGTTGGTGGCAACACTGTAGAAGATGAAGTCTTGGGGTCCGTCTTGGCTAAAGTAGCGAATATATTTTGAGTTTGCTTAAATTGAGAGGCTAATAAAGAGGTGATCACATCCTACTTTGAAGATTGCTATTTGTATTTGGAAGCATGTATGGCCGCCAAAGCAACAAACTATTCAGAAATGGTTGGCTTTTCATGATGGGGATGCATTGTGTAAGGTAAAAATTACAATTTTGGTATCCATGTTCTAACAATTACAAATTTAATTTAAACATTTGTTAAATGGTTGTAAATTCAGTCTTCACCGTTAGTGTCCGTTAGTTTTTAAAGATATGGGGACTAAACTTGTAATATGGTCAAACCACAACTTTTAAGACAACTTTCTATATGATTTTAAAAAATCAAATAAAAATTTCAATAAAAGATTAAAAAACCAAATAAAAATATTAGAAATCATTTAAAATATTTAAAAAAAATTAAAAGTTATATAAAAGTTATTAATGACAGTGAATAAAAGTTACATGACATTTAAAATAAAGATCAAGAAAATCAACTTAAAGTTAAAAAGTGAATAACAGTTAAAATAAGAAAAAAGTTAACTAAAGTTAAAACAGGAAAAATAAAAACAACACTTTTACCTTAAAAAAGGTCAATAAATACAAACATAAAATATTCTATTTTTAGTGACTTTAAAGTTAAAAAGTGAACAACATTGTATTACGTAATTAGTGAACAGACTCCCACATATTCTCCTTTATTTCTTTCCACATATTCTTCTTTATTTTTTTTTGACTTGAAAAAACCAACGGTTACTCGATTTAATGATTTAGTGATTCAATTTAAGTAAAATATATATGAGTGATCTAGTTGGAACACTCATAAAACTTAATTATTATTCTGTGATATTTTCTGTAAAAAAAATTGTATTATGTAATTAGTAAACTTAAGTGTAAAAAACAAAAGCATCACTATAATATATTAAGTATAACTAGTAAGATATGCCACGCGTTGCGGCGGCTCACTTTTGAATGTTGATACATGCATAAAAAACCATATCGCACTAGTATATTCTGGAACATAATGAAGTGACGTCGCTGTAACGTTAAAAAATACGAAAACAAACTTAAAGAGTCGTTTAACCAAAATATAAAATCATGTAAAACCGTCACCAATCCCGATTTAGCATTTAAAAGTATAGTAAGTTAAATATTACATAATTAGATAAAATATCAAACCACTTACAAAAATATGTAGTTAAACGGTGAAGAAAAGCAAAGCTAAAATTATTGAAATAGTTTCAGGAATATTCATGAAATTAAAACATTAAGTTATTATTTTTTAAATTTTGACCACCTTTTATATCTTCAAAATGCTATTAAGCAAAATTAAAATAAAACAAAAGTGATTCAGATGTTTCATGGTATTATTTTTTCCCTTTTAAGGCAAACTTGAGGAACATTTATACTAAAAGCAATTGCCATTGTAAAAAGAAAAAAAAAACACAAGAAGCGACATGGACAAAGGCTTGAACACGAGTTGAGTTGAGAGGGAGAAACTCACAAACCATTGTGCTACCATTAAATTTTGTTGTAGTAGATAATACTTAACGTAGAAGACAAGAAAAATAAAAAATAAAAATGAAAGACTACTATAGCACCGACTTAAGTTTTTAAAATATATAATAATTATTATGTATTTCTCTCTTTTTTAAACGAAAATATACAACCATATTTCAAATGATATGTGTTATGTTAATCGGATTTATTTATATCCCCAACTCTCTCAGAAAAAAACTCACAACTGAAAAAACCCATGGGTTATCCCGAAGCATTTTTTACTCCGAACTAGACACAAACCCAAGATCTTAATATTTAAAGTGATATACCCAATACAATTAAAAATAAAAAAGTTTTGGATTCAAATATCAATCTGAACAAAAATACTCAAAATTAAGGCATAAAGTTTTCACGGTCGTAAGTTTTCTCCGAAAAGATTGAAAGTGCAGGCTTATTAGAAGACCGATAAATAATCCAATTTAAAATAACAACTACCTTCAAAATAAGATGGTACATATAAAAAAGGGAAAAAAAGTGTAGATCTATGTGTGTTCACGAGGGTGCTTTCTTTTTCTTCTTTTGTCAGTCAGGTTAAAAGAAAGAGAAATGTTTGTCGTCTTCATGAATGTGATGTTCAGAAAGACAGATATACGTTGCCCCCATTTTTCACTATTTAATATCTCCTCCATTGATATTTGATACCCACCCACACAACCAAATAATATGCTCAACACCCACCTTCTTCACCCACACACCTCCCATCTCTTGCACCCTCCTCCTTCATAGCCCAACCTCAACACAAAAAGCTGCTGCAACACTTCAATTCAATCAATTTCAATGGCGGTAGACTCCACTGAAGAGGTTCTTTTACTCTCTCCTCCTCTGCATTTCGATTTAAAAAATCGTTGATTCTGTTCTTGATTCTTTTTCTTGATTCTATAATTTCAAGATTTCCCTCTGTTTCTTGTGTTTTTCCCCCTTTGTATGTGACTTCAATTCCGTTAAATTGAACCCCTTTATACTTAATTTCAATTCCTTTAGTTCAATTTCGAGGTTATTGGAAAATGTGACGTTTGGGGGAAGTTTAGAATATGGATCTGTTCGACTTTGGTTTCGATTTGATGACCATTTATTTCAATTTAGATGTGATGATGATAATGGGATTAATGTTAGTTGTGATGCGATTAGGGTTGGTGGATGGTTGTGATTTCTAGGGCTTGGAACTGGATTAGCTTTAATGTTATTACCTAATTGGATTTTTAAGCTGCAATGGGCTGTCAATATCTTTTGTTGACACTAGATTGTAATAAATGAGATTGTGACAGGAGATGATGGATGCCTGCACATTGGTGTCAGCTGGAGCCATATGTGTTTTAACATAAATGATGCTGTTTATGTAGTGGGTTGGTTATTTTTGGTACAACTTTATATGGGTCGGGTTGGGTTGACTTGAAATCAAATATCTTTTGTCCAAAAGTTTTGTGCATATGAATAGTTATTGGGCCAAATACAAATAAAATTGGTTTGTTGGATTATTCTATGGTTATTGACTTATTGTGGTGTGATTTTTTTAATAAATGATTTTGCTTTGGGTGTGAGCCTTTGAGCAATTGGTCGGGTTGTTGTATTATGACCTCGAGGTCATGGTTCAAGGTGTGGGAAACAATCTACTGCACAAAGGGTTCGGTAAGGCTGCGTAAATCAGATCGCGAAACTATCCGGCCCCTCCTTGGACCCTACCAAATTGAGAGCTATGTCAAGCACCGGGTACCCCTGGCTTTTAACTCATGTGGTCCATTTCATTTTAAGTTGTTTGTTTCCTTTTCACTTGAGCGGGCTGAAGAGAAAAATTACCTAAATGGACCCATGTACATGTAAATTGGGAGAGATTGCTACAATTACATAATATCCTCTTTAACTTCTTCCTAAAGGCTTCTAAAAGGCAATTGACAAAATATCCTCCTAAACTTCTTCCTAAAGCCTCCTAAAAGACAGCTGACAAAGCAGAAGCTCATTTTTACTTTTATAAGTGTATTGTTTTTGACAAAAGTGTTTGTTAGGAGGATATATATATTTTACTTGTTTTGGAAATACATAAATTCAAAGAAAAGTAAAAAGATTCAATTAAAATTTTGGTCAGAAATTGCTCATTCTTAAATCTTGCTAACTGTAGCTTTTAGGTTTTCATTTTGATAGGAATGATGGTTTTGCATCGATTCAAGGATTTGATGCTTGAGCTTTTGGTTTTAGTAAATGATATTAATGAATCATTGAAACACTTGTTGCTTCACTTATGTGTTTGCTCTTATGGTCACTAAAACGTGATGGTTTTCTTCATTCATTTCAGTTGGTACGAATGAAAAAATATATTGACAATTACCTGTCTTTCCAAGTGTGAGAATGATTTCATTTGTCACTCTTTCTCAAATAAGCACTTGTACGCAGTGCTCATCAGATGTTGTGGGTCTCGTAGTTTCCTACTTAAAATTGGTTATGTATTGAGTGTCCATCTACATATATGTATATGTATATCTGTATACGCACAAACACACACCAATTTAAATACCCTTCATTTGCCTTAAAAGAAATTTTGCAATATTCTCTGGGCTCAGTACACTATGTTATCATCAGTTCCTATTCTTATGTTTCCAGATCATTTATTGATTTCTGTACCGTCTTATGACAATCCACTTTGTTCACTACCTCACATTTTTATGCAACATAGTTGTTACAACATTAAAGAAGACATAATTTTGTGGATTTTCTTGCTTATCTGTTTTCGTGTATGTATGCAGGGATGTGATGCTTATAGTGTTGTATTATTGTCTGATGAATGTGACAATGGACTCAAGTGTGAACTACCAATAGATTTCTCAAGTCCTGCAGCAACAGAGGTTGTTATTCCACTGAAAAGCCAGCTATCATTGGATGGCCGTTTGAGCAATCAAAGTTACATCAACATGATGGTAGAAAATGCAGATGCGTATTCTATAGACGTTGATGATATTGAAAAAGAGAAGTCAGATAATCGAAACAATAACGAGGAAACACATGTTAACTTGAAGAATGAGCAAGTATTGACGGTGAGTAGATAGTGTTATTCTATATGTTTTCACTAATATTAGTATGCCTCCTATTCTTTATGGGCAGGGTGAAATGGTTTTGGGTCAAATTTGTGGTCTTTTGGTCTGTGCGAGCCGTGAAGTGGGGAGGGTGACTTGGAACATTGTCTGTCCAGATTCTTTAACTTTTGATAAATTATTAGTGTGTGAAATAGGATCACAAAAAGTTAATTATCACAATATATAGGAAAGCTTTCTACTTCTTTCCTTTTAGCCACTTTTTTATTAAATTTTCTTTGTTAAACCTCTTATACTCATTTAAAAAATTCCATATTAAGTCATTCTGAAAACTAATTGTTTTAAATGGTTTGAAAAGTAAAGTTGAGCATCTGTATGAAATTGTTACTATTAAAGAAGTAATTACTGGTAGAGTGGTAGGATTTTGCAACGTTTACATGTTAATTTCCTGTTTTTTCCTAATTTAGCTCGTAATGGTGTTTTGCAGAAATCACTACAGAAACAGATCAGCTTTGACATGGGAGGTAAATACATGCAGCTGTTGATGAACCACAGCCTGATGCTGTCCAAGTTTTCCACTCGAGGTTCTTAATCACCTTCTACTTCATAAACAAGTTCAATCCAATTCTTGTTAGATAAATACTATTTGAACACAGGTTAATTTAGGTTACATTTCATTGTCAAGGAAACATATATGGTTTAAAGATCATCTCAATTATTTTGAAGTTTTTACAACCTCCTACATCCTTTACATAAAAAAGTTGGATCACTATTTCAATAAACAAACATACCCATTAAATCCCACCCATAGCAAAGCTCTGGATCGTTATTTCCATTTATATGATTCAACATAACATCTGAGTAATGAATTGCTTTGTTCAACAGATAAAATTGCAGGTGAGAAAGTTGTTGATGCTCCCAGATCGAGAAAGTATAAGCGTGCCGCCTCTTTTAATTCAAGAAAAGTTGTTCTCCTGTTCTCAGTCTTGTAAGTTCTCACCTTATCATGATGTTAGAGATTCAAATACAACCCAAAAAGACATTGAAACAGTTTCCAATCAACCCAGGTCAACTGCTGAACGATTTGGGCTGACTTTCATTCCAAATAGGTCAAATAAAAAAATAGCTAAAAGAGGAACGGTCAAACAGGTTGAAAAACACGTACAACCTCCTAAGTATTAGAAAAATTAGATTATTATCTTAGTGAACTTATGATATCCCTTTTTTAATCATAATTAACACATTAACTTATTATAATCAATGAACATAAGATTGTTTGAGACCAAAACTGTGGTATTTATCCTCCATGCTTTTATTGTTTATGTAGGTCGAGTTTGGGGACAATTATACTTATATATCTGACACTAAGAGTAAGACATATGGGCGATACCTCTATTCGTTCAGACTGAACTTACCGTCGCCTCCCCTTATTTTGTAAGTTCACTTTTTTGTTCCTGCGTAGGAAGACTTGTTATGAAGCCGAAGAAGCATAATTCTCTCTTGATATGTACATAACTTGAGAAAAAACACTGTTGAAATGTTTAGTCATTGATATTTGCTGACACCGTTTGGTTGATATATCTTTACTTTAGAAGACTTTATAGTCAATCTTTATTATCTTTTTACTCACTTTCCTCTAATAGTGTTGAAACTATGATTTACTGTGGGCATAGTCAAAGTAGATGAACCAGATGGACAATGAATGAGTGTTGGAAGGACTCCAAAGTTCAATCAAGAAAATACTATTTTAAGTGATTCGTATAGTGACAATTTTGACACATTTACATGAAAACTTTTAGTTGGGTATCCATAAAATTCTCATGGGTTTGTTTTTAAGTGATATTAGTTATGTTAATCAAATAAGAATAGACAAATCTATCATTAACGATGTGTTTTCGAGTTCAATAAATGAAAGAAAATAAGAGAAACATAATCAAATAGAGAAAAGAAAGGGAGGAGAGGATAATGTATAATGTAATTTTATATTCTAAGTGTTGAAAGGAAAGGAAAAGAAATTAAAATTTTGATTTGTTCTCGAGTTGAAAGAAAGGGAAAAGAATACGTGAAAGCGGAAATCTAAATTCGAATCGACATCTAATCTGATTTGAAACACCGAATTTGGATTCGGTTCGGTTTAAATTTTGATATTCAGATTCTTATTATTAACACCTCAACCATATCAATGGCATTAAAGAATGCAATAAGCCCGCCTAAATCTATAGACTAACAATATTTTTGCAGGACACATAGTCATAGAGATGTTAAAAAAACTGATGAAACCGATCAAGTTGATTAAAATTAATGATTTTAGTCGGTTCAAGAGTGAAACGGTTCTGTTTAGTGTTTAAGAAAGCGGGTTTTACCGTTCAATTTACGATTTAAAACAGACTAAGTTATTAAAAAGATATATTTGATAAACCGGATTTTATGGTTCGATTTACGATTTATAACAGAGTAAGTTGTTAGAAAGATATATATATGATAAACCGGGTTTCACAGTTCGTACGATTTAGTGTTTGGATTTGTGAAACTAGATGAAGTTACAGATATGCAGTGGTTACCGACTTACTGTTTCTTTGGTTTTCCCCATTTAAGTCTCAAGCAAAACGATTAATTCTTTGTTTTGCCACCACTATTGATTTTTCTAAAAGAAGGAGCGGGTCGTCAACTGTCACAAGCTAGCTTGTAAATGAACAAGTTTGATATGAAGTTTTCGATATTTGAGCTATGCAAATTTATAATAGAAAGAGTAAATTATTATTTTGTCATTAGGGCCATTTAACCCTATTAGCTCAAAAAAGAATCTTTTGCATATCAGACCTTGGGGTTGCATGTTGTAATAATTTTGGCCTTTAATACTAACTCTGTTAGTTTATTGTGTTAAGTTTAAGGGTATTTTCGTTCATTTACATCTCAGAGGTTATTTATTGAAATTACAAAGTGACTACTTATGTAATTACTCGAATTTACAAAAACAACCCCACCATATTCTTTTTTTCTATTATTTATAATATTTTTATTTGTATATTTTAAAATGTTTTAATACCATTTTTGTAAAGTTTTTATTTGTATTTTGGTTTTTTTTGTTATTTGAGTATTCTTTTTATTTTAATAGTTATTATTTCATTAATCACTGTGTAAATATAAAAATAAATACGTCCCTTATAAAGCTTTTGTTTTTTTATAAACGACATTTTAAAATAATTTGTTTTTCAAAACAAGTTTAAATCTTTCGCTTCAATACAAATTATAAATTTTTATTTTTATTTTGGTTTTTTTTGTTATTCTTATGTTTATTATCTAATAAAACACGTTATAAATAAAAATAATAATTATGTCTTAATTAAAGCTTTTGAAATTTTATAAACGACTTTCCAAAATCATTCATTTTCAAATTTTTTTATATCGTTCGCCTTTTTAAAATTTATTGTTTCATTAAACAATACAAGTTAGAAATATTCTATTTGTGATTTTGTTTTTATTATTATTTTTATGATTATTATTTAATAATCCGCATTATAAATATAAAAATAAATATGTCATATTTAAAGATTTTGTTTTTATAAACGTGTTTTCCAAACTCATTCGTTTTTCAACATTATTTCATATTGTTCGTCATTTTTAAATATTTTATTTTATTATACAGTACAAGATAGAAATTCTAACTTGATAAGAAAGTTAAGAATTTAAACAACTTAAAACATAGCTGTTACAAAAATAACCATTAGAAATATAGTCGTTTCAAATATATATTATATTGTATTACTTATTTATAGTCGTTAGCAAAAAAAATGTTCAAAAAATGAATGATTTTAGAAATACGTGGTAATTGAAAAACAAACAGTTTTAAGCAAATGAATGATTTTAAAAAAGAATAATTTAAAGATACATTTATAAAAAAAACAAAATCCTTAAGAAAAGAAGTTAAGAAATGAACGGTTCTAAAGAAGAACGAAGTTAAAAACGATTGTATAATTCAATGAAAGATTTTAAATGGATCAAAGTTTTAAAAATATTATAACTTGCATTGTATAATTTAATTGAAGACTTCTAACGAATGATTTTGAAAAATAAGTTTATAAAAAACGATAGAAAACCAAAATAATAATAAATTTTCTAAGTTGTATTGTATAATAAAATAAAATACATTAAAATGGCTGAAAGATTTAAATTTTTTTTTTGAAAAACTAATGTTTCTGGAGAAGACGTATATGAACAAACAAAAGATTAAAAAATCGTATCTCTTTATAAAAAACACGTTTTTAATTGTATATTTTTTTAAATTTATAATTAAAAACTTATTTAATTTGGAGTTGGTTTTTGTTAATTTAAATAATTACTTAAATAGCACTTCAAAAGATTTCTTTTAATAGGGTTAAATAGTCGTAACCCGGGGATCAAAATAGTAATTTACTTTAATAGAAATAATGAAAGAAAGAGGTGGCTAGGATAAACGACACGTGCGCCTCATTACTTTTGCACAATCATATGCATTAAAAGGTTATAAAGGTTGCTTATACTTGCCTTTTGAAACGTAGGTATTTTTAATAGTAGTCACCGGTTCGACCCAAAAGTTCCATTAAAATTGGTCGACATAAATGTCATGAAGATCCATGGGTTATATGGTCCTACTTGTAGCGAAATATTAAAAATGAAGATAATTCTTAAAATGTTCCTTTACCGGTCAAGTTTCGTCTTTTGTCCGCTCAAAATTTTTTTTCTTTAAAATGTTGCTCAAACAGAGACAGGTCTGGCAATATTTTGGTCAAACAAGCACGTACCTGCCTCTATTTAATTGGGACAAATTAGGTGAAGACACACGGAAAAAAAACGTCCACCTCTACAGGTGTACGCGTATATAGAAAACCTAATAATAAATTTTATAAGTTGTATTGTATAATGAAACAAAATACATTAAAATTGTTGAAAGATTTTTAAATTTTCTTTTTGATGTTTCTGGAGAAGACGTATATGAACAAACAAAAGATTTAAAAAGTCGTATCTCTTTATAAAAACACATTTTTAATTGTATATTTTTTTAAATATATAATTAAAAACTTATTTAACTTGGAGTTGGTTTTTGTTAATTTAAATAATTACTTAAATAGTCCTTCAATGTTAAAAAAAAAGCTTTTTAACTTTCAAAACAGCTCATGAAGTAAGAAAGACCAAAATACACTTGCACTTGGCTAACAAAATTAGCAGAGTTAGTGGTTAGGGGTTAAAACTATTATAAGGTGCAACATCAAGGTCTGAAATGTCAAAAATTTTCTTTCAGGACCAACAGGATTAAATGATCCTAACCCCTGGAATCAAAATAGTAATTTACTCTAATAGAAATAATAAAAGAAAGAGGTGGCTAGGATAAAAGACACGTGCGCCTCATACTTTTGCACAATCATATGCATTAAAAGGTTATAAAGGTTGCTTATACTTGCCTTTTGAAACGTAAGTATTTTTAATAGTAGTCACCGGTTCGACCCAAAAGTTCCATTAAAATTGGTCGACATAAATGTCCTGAAGATACATGGGTTATATGGTCCTACTTGTAGCGAAATATTAAAGATAAAGATAATTCTTAAAATGTTCCTTTACCGGTCAAGTTTCGTCTTTTGTCCGCTCAAAACTTTTATTCTTTAAAATGTTGCTCAAACAAAGACAGGCCTGGCAATATTTTGGTCAAACAAGCACGTACCTGCCTCTATTTAGTTGGGACAAATTAGGTGAAGACACACGGAAAAAAAACGTTCACCTCTACAGGTGTACGCGTATATAGAAAACTTTAGTGGCTCTTCTTCAAATAGGGGCGTTTGTTTTTTAAAAAGGTGAATATAATAAGTTTGTTTTGATTTTAACGTTAAATATCATATTATTATAACTAATTTTACTCATGCTTTTAGTTTTCTCCTGTAACTTGTAAAATATAAAGTTTTATAAAATTTCGAATATGTCATTCCAACATGTTTATATCTATGTACGTGCCAACATACATTTTATCAAAACCAATTCGGGTCAAATTTCTATATTAAGTTGATCTGAATCGGTTTTGAATAAAATTTACATGGGCACGTAAATGAAAATAAGGCCATCGCAACGGGGTGTTCTAAATTTTTTAGAATTTTATATTTTAAAAATAATTAAGAAAAAAATACGAGTAAAATTAATTATAATAGTATAATATTCAAATCAAAACCAAATCAGATAGAGGTTAACGATTTCGAATACAGGGGGTCGACGTCAGACGCTTCTATTTAAGAGCGGACCACTTTATTTCATAGATGGACGCTCAATCTTACAGACGGACACCTTTATTTATTTAACTTGAATCTAGACGGTGTCACTTTTATTAAAATGATATTTTAAGGAATCAAAAAGTCATAGACATTTGAGAAAACCAGGTGGTGAAAGAGACATTTTTTAGTACTTTTCCTTAAAAAGTAACCTTGATTTATTTTTGAACGGCAAATATACGACCCTGTTTCAGAGAATAGGTGTTATTTTAATCGGGCATATCTATCCATATCTCAGTCGGGACCGCACCCAACCCCCTAAGGAGGAACTCATTGCTGAGAAAACCCACTGGCTCAACTCTAAGCATTTTGTTTATAGTGAGACTTGAATACATGACCTCCCCTTATTTACATGTCATGGGCATCTCACCTTAACCAGTTGGGCTAAGGATCATTGGTAAGTAACCTTGATTTAAAAAAGGGAATAAAATACTCCAAGACGCTATCCCAAACAACCAAGGCATGACGCGTAAGCAAATGTACAATCAAAGGTTGCTCTTTTCTACATACCAGCCTTGATACGTTCTTCATAATCTTTTCATCCTTTTGTTCGTTTTTACATCTCCGCCTTAAAGGGCGCTATTTTCTTAACATCTAGAGCAACCGTTTTAATTTTAACTAACATGGTTAAGAAGTACTGTCTGCGGACCCTGAAACATTATTACCCTGTCAGCACTCCATACCTGTGCTTCAAGTAACATAACGAAACCGACATAGAGTTGCAACATAAGAGAAGGTAACAGAAATGGAACAAGAGCTCAAGTCTTGTTTTGTCAACCATGAATGTCTTGCTCTATAGGGACAAAATGATGAAGTTAAAAGGGTACTCTGAGGATGCATAAGACCTTCTTACCTTGATAATGTCACTTACAATCAAAATTATCAACAAATTAACCAACCCAACCATTACAATCTATAAGACGTTACAGTGCTCTAGCACGCACAGCCTCCACCTTGCTGCTCTGACTGTGAGGCATTGCCCAAAGATTTCAAATTCACATCAACCATGTCTTCTTGTTTTGTGGAAGAAAGAGTCTCCATCCCTGGTAATGCACCAGCAATCTTTCGGAATAAAGGCTGTATCATGTAACACAAATGCATTCTTGTTAAGAGATTGTTTGACTTCGAGGTCAACTACCATGCCAGTGTTCGAAAGTCATTGTGGATCACCCCAACCTGACACAACACACACTAAAGAAGTACCCATTTGACCAATTACCCCAATCTCGTATATTAAGTAATAGCATACCCAGTTACCCACCCATGTTACCACCAAACTTACGGGCTGGTGAGTAAGATTATATGGGCAGGTAATATGTAACTAAAAAGGTGTTCTTTCCCATAAGGTTGAGGGTTCAAGTCCCATAGTGAACTAATGTGTAGATTTAAAACTAGGATTTAGTGGTGTGTGAGTTAACCATTTTAAAAGAAAACTAAAAAACCATTTTGCTATATAAAAGGTAACGGACTAAACCTTGATGTTGAATCCAGCTTTTGCGCTAGTTTCTATAAACAAGACGCCAAATTCACGAGCTTTGCCATCTCTTCTTCAATTGAAACTTGCCTATTTAATCATCATAAATCAGCATCATCAAGTAATACGAATATAAGCTAAAAGATACTTCAACCTAAAATATGGTTCTAATGTTATAACACAATAGTACCAAAAGTAAGACAACAGAAGCGGCCATTTTGACCCAATTGCCCTCATCATGAATCGCTTCATGCACTGTTTATATTATTATTATTATTATTATTATTATCTAAATAAATGGTTTCTGTAATCGCATATAATGCATCAAGTATTAAAAATCAACAAAACCAACAAATGTTTTGTTGGTGACTTGGTGGTTCATCCCAACCCCACCAGTCCTGTATCAATCCATTGTAAATATATCTGCGATGACATGAACCCTTTCACCCATTATCCAACCAGCTCGTTTTGTGATACAAATCGTGTCGGTCCAAACCCTGTTGTCAATAGCGGCTATAGCGACCGCTATAGAGCGCTATGTAGCGTGGCGCTCCTCCCTCGCTATTTGTAAATAGCGACCACATAGCGGAATTTTTATTTTTTATTTTTTTTTATTTTTTATTTTTGTATATATGAGATTTAGATGATTAGTAATCGAGTATTTTAGCTATTTTGGAGGTCTTTGCTTAGATTTCCTACTACTTTATTGCTAAACATGCTTATCTATTGAATGTAAAACATTCTTACATATTATTCTACTTAATCGCTAAACACGAAATAGCGGTCGCTATTTACCGCTATTCGCTACATAGCATATAGGTGGCTTGTCGCTATTTACCGCTATTCGCTATTAACAACTATGGGTCCAAAAGAGTTACAGGTCTACTCTAGGAGGGGTAAAGTGAAAAGTGGCTAGAAGTTACCTTGAGAAGAAAGTTAGTATAAATAGGAAGGGAATATTGTTGTTAGTCAGTTAGGATTTTGTTAGCAAAAAGAGCTCTTGCATCATGCAAAGAGAGAGGTATAACCCGGATTGTGATTGGTTCTTCCATTTCCTTTTTCCTGTAATCCTTTTCTTCTATTCATTCAAACATTCCCTTCCTATCATCATCATCCATCTTTGATATCCATAGTATTATTATTCACTTGTCATACACGAATTCATATTCCTATCATTTTGCCAGCTCCAGTGAAAAAGATTGGCAGATAAAAGGTTGGCTTATAACTACTTTCACAAAAACTTCAACTATAAGAGAGGTTAAAGCTGTTAATATCAAACCTTTTGTCAACAAGATCGGTTTTGTTCCCAACAAGGACTATAATGACATCGGTGCCTCGTTCAGTACGTACTTCTTTACCCATTTTGCAGTATTCAAGAACGACTGTCGATCTGCAAAATAACAGATTCAATATAGAAAATGGGTTACAACAGAACAAATAAGTATGGTACATTTATATGAAAAATTTCTTGTTCCAAGAAAGGGTAAATATTACAGCAACCATTATTGTTAATGTGTATGGGTATTTACTTAATATAGCAAAGATTCAGATGCATGCATCAAAAATAGATCCTAGAGTCTAGAGGTGGCAAAATGCCCAGGTTGGGTACATGTCAAAACTGGGTTCGAGTCAAAAGTGGTAATATATGCGAAGGTCAACACTAACTGGGTCAGACGCCAACACTCTTGTTCATTTTTTTAATTTTGTAAATGATTAATGTAATAAGAACAACACTTTATTACCAAATATCAACATAAATTCTTGTGCATAAAACAATATAGAACCTTTTGGCCGTTTCAGTTTTAACTAAGTTTCTACATTTGTCCAGTTAACAATTACACCTAAAGTAGCCTGTTTGATATTAACAGGTTGAAATTGCCACTTCTACTAGAGCCTGTTGAGGTTGCTCATTATAAGAAAACTGTCACAGATTAGAGTTTTTGTAATTCTGAAATGCTCCATCAACTAATAAAATAAGTTCCCTTGTTCTTTTCATAATGCCTTATTAGAAAATCTGTGCGCTAATTAGATAGAAAA
>JACCIY010000506.1:112500-159600 GCA_025506505.1 Flaveria sonorensis | reverse complement strand
GAGATTTCAAATTCATTTTTCAAATCAAATCATGCATTTTAGTTTCAATATAATTGAATACTGAATTCTCTTACTTCCTCTTATCCCCTGATTATCGTAGCAAAACATTAATACAATAACGAAAGAATAAATTTATATAACCTGATGAACAATCAATAATAAACATATTACCTGTTTATAAAAGGGATTTTTTGTGCGTTATTGCAGAATTACACCTTCAGGTTATATTCTGTATTACACGCTTGCACTGCAATCGCCTTGACGTCTAGCTTGCAATCATTATTCACACTAGACACATCGTTTGCTGCAGCGTTTAAATTTAATCAAGGCGGAGTTTTTTATTTTCTATTTAATGACATGTAAGATTCAAAGCTAAACCAAAAATTAATTGCATTCAAGCACGTAATGCAGAATAATCAAAGTTGCAAATTTATGATTGGATAGAAATCTGTCATCTTCACTTTGTGGGTGTCTATAGAGTGTATACTTGGATAGTTGAATTACAAAATTGGGCTGATGATACTATGAGATGAAATTGGACCGTTTCATGATTGACATCATTTATAAAGGAAGTATAGGAGTTAGAAATAAAAGATCATATATTTATAAATTTATGGATTCAAAAATTCTAAAAGTAATAAAACAAAAACATATAATTGTGATAAACTACTACGGAACAGTATTAATTAAAGATAAGCATAGGCAGTATTTATATATGTAACATTATCGTAGAGTTCAAGAAATTGAGTCTAGTGAAATCAAGTTAAATCATGGCAAAAACCTCCAAGTTGTGCAAAACCATCATATCCTTAATACACACGGAATACCAACCGTTAATACTGATTTTGACACTTTAGTCTAACTATCCAGAAACACAAGAAAGAAGAAAACTCATCGCTATGAGAAACTTCATTAAGTCAAGTTTAAACCTAAGACTTAAAATATCACAAGCTCATATTATCACCCTATGTTATTGGATTAAAAGACCATTGACTGATAAAACAATTATTAAAGAAAAAAAGTTTCAACATAGATATGCTCATCGTTTATGGCAGAATTGTAAATGAGTAATAAAATAAACCACGGCATCATAAAATAAGTGTAACAATTATTGACCTAAGTTCGTCATATGAGAGTACATTTGTTTTTAAAAACACATATATAAAGAATATTTGAGTTTTAATTTCCAAAAGAGTTGAGTAAAAAATAGAGTAAATTACATGGTGGTCCATTGGTTTTATTCAAATTTCATCTTCGTCTCTAGCTTCTAAATATTACAGATTAGTTCAAAAGTTTTGACAAACATAACACTATACTCCATGACGTTACAATAAAAACGTCTTGCACTGATGACGTGTATACAGACTACAGTTGTCGCTGGGAATAGAAGAGGGCGCAGGCGGCGACGGTGGTGGTGGGTTAGAGGTGGAGGCGGAGGTGGCGGTGGGATGAGGGTAGAGGCGGCGATGATGGGTGTTGAATGTGGAGAAGAGGATAAAAAAGAAGGGGTATTTTGATCTTTTAAAAAAACTAACAGGGAAACTTAACCTTTGTTAGTGTCAGGGACTGTCAGCAGTATTTTTTATATAGTTCATGCACTTATCTGTAATTTATTGAAAGTAGAGATTAAAGTTGCAATACATACATACACAGGAACTATCCGTGTAATTTACTCTGCTACGTGTGGTAAAACAAAGATTTCTTAGGACAGGCGTCCTCAATCTACCTACTTCCCCCTTTCCTTCTTCTCCATTACTCACCAAATTAAAAAAGCCCTAATGTCCATCGCCTCACAATATGATCTTCTTGCATATCTTCGTTCCTTGACAATTATGTTTCATCTACTGCAACTTCATCTTCTCAACATTGTTGGTCGATTTCATTTTCACCATGCGACTTTTCTTCTCCTCCCAACGGACCTTCCAATCAATCTCTCAAACTCACAGAATCAGTAAAGTGTGTAACTTTTACTCTTTAATTCTTAAAACCCTATATGGGTTCATGAATAGCAACTAGATTTATTTTGATCTCATTCCTTTTCTACGCACTTGATTTGAGGTTTCATTGACCTAAACGTAATTCTCATCGCAAATAAAATTTGGTAATCGAAAACTGATTTGTAGTTTTAAAATTCATGATTGAAAATTTTTCTTTTTTTAAGCTTCATTGCTCCTAATTTACTAGAGTGTAATTTCTATTCGTGTGAGTGCGTTTGGAGATCGCAAAGTGTAAGATGAATTTTAGTTGTGTATACATGTCTGAGATAATTTTTTCGTTTATTAGTAATTTTATGTGATATCCTTTCATGATCCGGTCGACTATACTATTTAGAGGCATGAAAGTTTATTTTCAAGATCCGAGACTATACTTCACTCTGCGTTTTGTATAGACTGTTAGAACTTGTGTAATATGTACAAATTTGTTAATGTTTATTAGTTCATATGATAACAAGCATTGCCGTAAAAGCTTAAAAACTCTTATGTTTAATATGTATTCCAAATATATGTTATGTGACTTACAAGCTTGCAAGTTGGTGCAAAAAGTAGGCTTTTATGTCTAGTTTTGTTAGTTATTTGCTATTATTATGAACTTTATTTAAAGATAGTGTGGCTTTGATGTTTATTTTACTACTGATTTTGATGTTTATTTTACTACATCATTTGTACATCTTCTTTTGTATCAAATGCTTCCTTCAAAAGGTTCCTACCAAAAAGTCTTCATTGTCACATTTCATAAAAATCAATAGATGGGGGTTAAAAGTCTAATGTAAATTAAGAACATGTCAGGAAGATATGGGTATCAAAACACAAAACAACGTAATTTCAATGAACTCTCGTATTATAATAACCAAGAAAATAAATTGAAACTTAGTTACAATAATTCCTCGTATATAACCATGATCTTAGCTATGTATGTATAAAGGTGACCTGACTTCGTGTTTGATGTTCCAAGTTGCGTTGCCTCTAATTTTGGCCCGAATGTGTTCTCAACGCATCTTACGTGTTTAACAGGACCAGTGGCGGAGTTTGAACAATCCAGTAGGGGGGGCGGGAGCGAAATTATTTTTTTTAAGGGGGGCGAACTCGATATTTATATAAAAATTTCCACACCGGACTAAAATTTAACACTACCGTCAAAAAAAAGAGGGGGGCCGCCCCTTCAATGCTTCGCTAGTGAACAGGACCCTTCCTCTATTTTGAATGGCAAGACTCCATATAAGTTAAGTTTTGGCTTTAAACCTTCTCTTAAACATTTAGGACGTTGTAAAATTTATGTTTCACTACCATTTAAATAATTTAAGCAAATTGTAAACCCTCTATTAAACTTTATAAAATGAAAAATCCAATGACGATGAAAGGAGGGCGTTAAATGATTACATCGACTCTACACAGCAACGTATAGACAATATTTCGAATAGATACAAGATTGTAGACCAGCAACCACAATTGGTTGATGGCTCGGCTGTATCTGAACAGCCATGTTCGATGAGACTAGCGGGGTAGATAGATTTGATGTTGCAAATGATGAGACAAGTTCTCACGAGGCTACCAGTTTTACAACTGTTCCTAGATGTTCCACAAAGATACCTTTTCTCGAAAAAAAAGTTGAGGAATTTGTTGTAGATGGTAGATGAAGCATGGTCCAATGAGAGTAGTAAATTATTATAATAGTTCTATTGATAATTTCGGTTTTATTTTCGAGCTTAACAAAAGTGTTAGAACCAAAATCAATTCTATGAAACCAAAAACACTTATATTTGGCCATTGTTATGAACGAGAAAATGAACACCCTATATTCAATACGTGGGAACTAGTAGACTTGCCTAAGGATAGCTAACCAAATCGTTATTAATGGATATCTACTATCTACTATCTACTATCTACTACTACTATATAATACAAAACAGTGAGGCAAAATAGTCATTTCACTGATTTTGTAAGACATGCCTTTCCGGTTCTTCCTTTGCGGTTTCCGTCGTCTCCCGGTTACATTCCGACGATACTCATCCCAGACCACCCGCCTCCCTTCAAGCAGCAATGGATGAAGATGTGTCTCTTCAGCCTCCCTCTCCACCGTTACCTTCACATTCACTTCCCCTCCATTACTTCTTCATCATAATAGCACTTGTTGCCTTACATTCCCGTAACTGACACGGATGTTAAAATCCCTTCAATCGCCAGCCGCTTGGACGCCGGAGATTCAAATGGTACCATATTTCACAAAGACAGAGTGAAAGATCGTCTCGTGGGTTAAATCGGAAGGCCATAAGCTCTCTAAAGGCAAGTCGGTTGTCGTTGTAGAGTCCGATAAAGCTGAGATGGAGGAAGTTACTCAGGCTGTATTGGAAGCGAAAGACAAACTGCTCCGGCAGAACCTCACCCTTGTAGCCTCCGCCGATGGAATCGAAGGTAATTTGGTTTTGTTTAAAAAGCTTCTACTGGTTTTCTTTTTGCAAGTGAGCTTAATATCTTGATTTACACTAATTTCTTGTTATAGATCCGACTTTGTTTTAATTTTTGGATGAACTTAAGTTGATTATAGCAAAAATGAAATGAACATAGCCTTATATTGTCGAATGTTTCTTACTGGTTGAAATCAAAGTGGCTTGATCGGTTTGTTGTGCTTACCTCTATGTCAATGACATGGGCATATGCATCCCTTACTAACAACAGTCGATGCTTATAAAATTTGACTGTCTAAAACTCAGTTTAGCTGTTGTGTGGACCGCTATGGTCTTGTAAGTGGTGCTCATGGTGAGCCACTATTGACTTTTTAAGTAGCGTTTTATTGACCTTTTAAGGAGTAGCATGGTTCTACATGGCTTCTATTCGTTACTTTCCCTATTTTATATCAATATTCTTGTTGCAAGATATTGATAACAATTGGAAAATTCAATTTGAGTAACATTGTTGATCCATGGTCTGCTTTGGATTCTGACTTTAATAGGGGTGTAAAGGTTTGGTACTATTCTGCTATGGTTAAATTTGATATCACTCTCTATTATCCATACTGAGACCCTTGGTCTGGTACTGTTGTTTGTCAATGCTACAGGATTGTTAATATCAATTTAATTTTCATATCTAAGAACTTGGTATTGAGATATGTACTTTATAACTTGTGTTTTCCCTAAGTTTAAACCCATGATTAATTTAAAGTGTGTTTTGGAATGGTACCTTATCTGTCTTTGAGCCAAAGAAGCTAGCAGTATGTTTATGTGTACTGCAATCACCTTAAGAAGTCAAAATGGGATAAAATAGGAAGTGGAATAAGATTGCAAGAAATTCAAGTATTTAAGCATGTTATTTGAACTTATAATACCCATTGGTGATTTTAGATTGTTACTGATCATCCATACCAAAGACTATTAGCAAGACCCTCTAATTTTTAATACCATTAGTACGTAAATAACCATGAAAAGAATATGACTGTTCAATTAGCTTGCATAAAATTGTAACCATTAATAATGACAAGTGGGAGGATGATGAAAAGAGCTTGATAAGGACATTGCATCAATATTTTTACCAAGCGCATTTATATGGCTATGCTTTACGACAATAATCATCCCAATTTTGTCGAGCTATGTTTTCGGCACAACTGAGGTATTACAGTTCATTTATCCTTTCTCTTTTCTCAAATGAATAATGACATAAACCTATGATGTTAATGAACATCAAATTTGTATTTTTAAGCAGGATGCATCAACAATTTTTTGTTAGCTTTAGCAATGTCTACTTCTGTGTGTCTGTATTCACACTTCTTGTTGTTAGTATTTTTTTAATTGTGACAGGTGAATGTAGACGAGTATGGAGCCATGGCCAATGGCACTGATGATTATGAGGTATGAAACACATGATGAAACATGTCTCTTCTCTTGGTTTTCTAATGTCATGATTTCATAAATACATTTAGGTAGTTTTCAGCTTTTAATTTATAGGCGTTTATGGAAGCATGAAGGACTGCTTGTAGATTTTTAAAAGAACTCATTTTGTGGTTCCTAAGAACAAAGTCAAAAGTAATTACATAACTTACATACTTATCATAATTAAACATATATTCTCTGGTCCTTGTAACCCAAATTTCAAAGTCAATGGTAATTTTATTTATTTTATATTTGTCATAATTAAATATATATTCACAAAATACATGCATGTATGTATGAAATCATGTATTATGTATAAACACATTTGATACTAATCAAAACTTAACAGTTTGTGTAACAATCAAACTAAAACATCAGTTAATGACCTACGTTTTGCAGGTTCTATTTTATGCCATTCGGGTGTTACTGTTTATTTTATAAATTTGGACAATATTTATGGGACAATTAGAGCTTGTTCACATCAATCAGACTACGAGGAATACCGAAGAGATTAAAAAAATTGTGTTTGAAGATCTTAATACTTCAGTTGTTGATGGTAGATGAACAGTCAAAGCTTCTTGAAGAATGTAACCGGTAACTTTTATCTTTTATATTTATTTAGAACATAATTACCAATACATCAGAATTTGGTTTTGGACTACCAACACTTTTTTATGACAGATAAATAGAATAAAAAATCTAAGCCTCTAAGAAAACTGATGTTATGATTTAGGTTGCAGCCCGTCAAAAAGGTTGTTAAGAAAGTAAGAAGTCAAAATCAATATTTTATTTGAGAAGTACAAATTTGCATCTGATTTCTTATTGCTAGATTATGTTCTTTAATTTTTATTACTTAACTTAGTACGTAATTTATTAATTAAATTGATTATTGAATCTTCTTATGCTTAATTAGTTTTTTTTAAAGTTCACAAATAAATTATTTGAGATGTGGAGTGAAGTAATTGCAGGATTCTGTGTCATGAAAGGATCATCTTTTAGTTTGTTAATCGGTAAGAATTTTGTTTTTTTTATTAATTATGTTGTGAAACTTTCAATTTTGAATACATTTGTTAATGGTTGATGATATAATTTACTCAACTTTGTGAAGTAAAGGTATACTTAAACTCTAAACAATATACTCGATTGCAATTCAAGCATCTCCCAAATTCCCTAAACGAGCATGCTTATATGATTCAAAAGCTAATGGCACTAATGCATATTTAATGCAAAGAATATATTTAATAAATTTTCTTTAGATAGCATCATATTTTTGAAGTAATATTTAAACCGCTATGTTATAACAAGAAAGCAGCCTACTAGAGTTGAATACCGAATTTGCACTACTCATAGTTAATAAGTTTTTTTAATTGCTTTTATATTATTTGGTATAATTTTTTAAACACTTTTAAAATTCCAATACACTTAGACATGCGTTGATGACAAATAGTTATAAACACCTGTTTTGTCAAACATTTTTTAATACTTCTTTTATAAGAACTCACTACTAACCACATGAAACATCAATGCGTCGGCAAAAAGTTTTTTACCCTCACTGATTAGGATGCTAAATCCACCATTGCATATGCATATATATGTATATATTTACATACACATAGGCTTACCTGTCACATATAAGCATATGTGGACTTGGTTTAAAATTGAGATTAATATGAATATCAACCAACATGGAAGCACCATTGTTCGAGTTATCCAACAAGTCAAACACATAGAAGGTGCAGTTAAAAATCCCGCTGCAACGCGCGGGTAAGCCCACTAGTATAAAATAAGAAAGAGGTTCAAATACAAAGTGTTTTTTTGCTACAAAGTGTGAGAAGACACAATGAATCAAAAAAAGTCACAAAAAAATTATATCTCACAATCTAAATCGAATTTCAAAAAAGTAATTCCGAGCTTTTGTTCCCCTAGCCGTCCTCACTAAGAAAAAAAAATAAATGAAAAATAAAAAATAAAAATATTAACGTTTTTTTATTGTGTCATTTATGAAAGAGACAACGACGTCATTGTGTCATTATGAAAGACACAATGACGTCATTGTATCATAAAAGGCACAATAATTTTTTTTTTATTTTTTTATTTTTTCTGAAAGAGGACGACGAGAGGAACAGAGACTCCGAAGTACTTTTTTGAAATTCGATTTAGATTGTGAGATATAATTTTTTTGTGACTTTTTTAGCCTCATTGTGTGTTCTCAGACTTTGTAACAAAAATACACTTTATAAAATAACCTCACTCATAAAATAAAAATAAAATACAAATCAAAAGGTAAAATTGTAATATTTAAAGCCAGCTTAGTTGCTACGGACTTTAAGAAGAGTATTGAGTTTGATAAAACCTTTTCACCCATTGTGAAGATGGTAACCATAAGGTGTGTCATAGAATTTTTATCAACAATGATTGGTCTTTCTATCCACTTGATGCTACTGAGAATTTACATGATGATGTTTATATGTATTTGTCTCATGGAAATCTTTCGAAAATGAGACTAGGTTTGTAAACTAGTCAAGATTTTATGTGTTAAAGCGGACATCTAGAATGTGAATTGAGAAACTATCTAGTGTCTTCGTTGATATTTGTACATAAAAGTAAAAGTAATTATTCATTATATGTCACAATTTCGTATGATGTGCAACTTTCGTGACACTTTATGCTAATGACATTGTTGTGACTAGAGTCGGCCCTGAGGAAGAGTAGGTGAGCAACTGCTCAAGGCTCAATCTCTATGAAAGCCTAAATTTCTTAAATTTTTTTTATATTTTATATATATACACACACATACATATATTAAAAATTAAATATATACTTTGTTAAACGATTAAACCCATTAAACCACTAACAAACCTATTAACATTAACATTACTCTATTATTAATAAAGTAGGGGAATGAATAGTAGATTTTTGGGTACTTTTGAATCAGCACAACACTTAATAATTTTCTAAATGACCCCTAAGTTTCTCCTTTGTCTTCGTTTGATTACATGTCTAGATGGAGAGAAAACCAAAGAATTGAACAAGGAGCCGCATGAGGTGAAAATCTAATGTACGGTTGTAAAGGTGCTTAGTAGCCCCTCTTTCCACCCACCTCAACATTATTTCTTTCCTTTTTCATATTATTAATAGACAAACTGAATAACTAATTTATTTTTGGTTTTTTGAATTTTAGCCACATTAATTATATTTTTTTCACATTTAACCTTAACTTATATTTTTTTTTTTTACTTTAGCCATTGAAATTTAAGATTTTAAAGTTTAGTCACTAAACTATTTACAGTGAAGTTTTCTTACGAGTTTTGCCACTAAAATTTAATATTTTTTTGTTTTTTACTTTGACGACTAAAATTTAGAATCTTAGAGTTTCGCTACCAAACCTCAATTTGATTTTATTATTTCCAATGAGCCGAACAATAAATGACCAAAGTAACGCAACATTGCGTGTGGGAAAAACAAAAGACCTCCTGCCGTGTAAGTTTGACCACTAAAGTTTACTATTTTAAAGTTTCGCCACAAGACTTCGCTTTTATGGTTTCTGACGAGCTGGTATGATAACAACCAAATTAACGCAACTTTGCGTGTGGTAAAAATGACCCGGGGGGGACAAAAACTAGTCTATATTAAAAAAGACGAGAATGAATAGCGAAAGAATAATTTTTATATTTGTTTCTTTTATTTGTAGGGTCTTAAGATAAGACAAGAATACCTTTTATAATTGTCGATACATATCTTACAGCCCTTTAATGCATAGGTTTCTATTTTTATTTTGTCTACTACTCATATGCAAGGTGTGAGACCCATACGTGTATAAACAAGCTCCAACACCTACAAGTTGTAGTCATGATCATGTCATTTGCGTTATTAAACTACATAAATTTAATCATATTGAACCTTTCATGTCATGTCATGTCATGTCATGTCATGTCATGTCATGTCATGTCATTCATGTCATGTCATGTCATGTCATGTCATGTCATGTCATGTCATGTCATGTCATGTCATGTCATGTCATGTCATGTCATGTGTGTTATTAAATTGATTGCATTTAACCGTGTTAAGCATTTCGTGTCATGCAACTCACTTATTGAACATGTTTGTATTAACGACTTAATGTATAAAGTAAATGATACGTTCCCTTATGCAAGTCATTTCGGGTTCAATAGTCATGTTAACGTATCGTGTAGGACAAGACCCAATAAACATAACATGTTTTATCAATGTATATAATCACCAAAAGCAACATAATAATTTGACACATTCAGGGGAAACATATTAAATACTCTAAGCAATTATAACATATATCAAACACCATAACTCATTCAACAGTAAAACTAACGGATCTATGTTCTATACCCATAAAAGCATGTTAAGTCATCCGAAGCATATATGAAAATGAATTTTAGAATTAGGTGTTTTTAATCTTATATCCATAAAAGGATTCATGGGTTTGATCTAATATTTTTAGGGTTCTTGAAATCAAAGATTCAAAGATTTATAGTACCCACTCACACAAAAATCACAATTATTAAACTTAGATTCATAAAGAAATAAGACCCTATATCTCAAGAACAAATGTAATCGACCTTTAGGCTTTAGGGTGTTAGATCTCACTAAATTAGGCTTCAATTTTCCAGCAGATAACCTAACCAGTTTAAGAGTAAGATATGATCAAAATCGGTGCAAATCGAGAAAAGGGTTGAATATAATACGGTGAAATTTTGAATTAATAAGTTTCGAAATGGGTGTTGTTATACATATCCCTCTCTAGATTATTTTATACTTGTTGCACCCCTCCCCTTAACTTTTACAAATAACTAATATTTGCTTCTAACATTTTTATTTAACATATCACCCATTTAATATGACAAACTAATAAATTTATGATTTTTATTTATATTGTTTCTAATTATTGTTTATTTTGTATTATATTGTTTACCTTTATTAATATTGCGATAATAGTATTAATATTATTACCTATATGAAAACAAAATTTAAAATTCTATCACGTTCCTAAATCAATTAATAACAAACCCAATAACCGACTAATGTGAATCAGTTAAAGCTTTCATCAAACAAACCCATTTGTTAAATCAGTAAATCTCTATTGGCTCACTAACTAATAAGACAGACTTGTCACATGTCAGTTTAAGCAATATAGACTTCAATCAGATAACTATTACAGCATTAGGGATGTAAAGAAATTAAGTCGACTCGTGAGCTACACAACATCGAGTGATCGACTAACAAAAAGCTCAAATCGACCGAGCATACATGTGCTCTAGCCAAGCTTAAATTCATATTATGGCGCATTTAATAAATGAACTCAAGTTAGCTCGTGATATTACACGAGCCTTTTCAAAATAGTTTCATATTATATTTAGAGTAAATTACTATTTTAGTCCCTAAGGTTTGACGAAAATTACGGTTTCAGTACAAAATTTTATTTATTACACCGACAGTCCAATAGTTTTAGTTTCAATTATATCCAAGTCATTAACGGCGTTAAAAAGTTTCTGTTAAGTTAGTGTAAATTGACAATATTAACCTTATAATTAAATATAAAATAATAAAAACTCTTAACCACATAGCCATCATCATCATCTTGCCATCATCATCATCATCATCTAACTAAACCATATGTTGTTCAGCACCGACACCACCATTATCATTCCATCAAATAACTCCTTCACACCACCCACAGCAGCAGGGTTCTTGCCACTGGAGGCGGTGTGCAGTGATGGGCTTGTCACTACTGAAGGCGGTGGACGGTGGTAGCCGGAGAGGTGGTGGTAGATTGGGTATTTTGTGAATAGGGAGAGAGAGTAGATTGGAGTGGGGAGGCTGGGTGGAGATTTTTATTTGTTCTTGAGTAATTTATTTTGAATATTTAATCGTAGGGGTAAACTTGTCCTTTTAAATTAACTTAAGAGAAAATTCTAACGGAGTTAGTGGTATGGACTGAAATTGAAACAAACATTAAAACTATTGGACTGTCAGTATAATAAATAAATTATTGGACTGAAATCCTAATTTTTGTCAAACCCTAGGGACTAAAATAGTAATTTACTCTTATATTTATTAAAACAAATTTATACTGTTTTTGTTTTTTTATAGAAAGTGTTTTCGAATTTCTTTTAAAAAAACATTTTTCAAACCTAAAGATTTTGTTAGGGTAGAATATGACAAAGGTGGAGTATGACAAATAATAAAAAATAGTATGTACAGGCTAACCTTTTAAATTTGTTGGTATAATTGTAGAAAGAAAAATCCCAGTGAGTTTGTAACGAACCAATGGTTATCAAACACGTATGCTTTTAGGGGTGGGCCGACTATGATTTGGGCTTATAAATTCACGCAGTTGCGCACTTGCGCTGATGATCCAGTTATTGGGCCGTTTCATGCTCTATGAAACTATAAAGCTAAATTTAAAATTTAAAATTTATAATGTTTTTAACAGCCTATATTCATAATAATTACAGCAATCAAATTGCCAGGATTACTAAATGATTTTAATGCTTTAATATTCGAAAGATTGAGAGAAAAATAATTCATTCAACCTGAATACATCCTCAAGGTATTTAAACATGGTTTTTAAGTCATAGAGATAAATTCAAAAGTCATTCAAATATCAATAATAGAAAAAAAGTCAACCAGTCCAAAACTCAAAAAGATAGATGCTCATGTATCACCAATGTTTTAAAGACCGGATCGGACCGGCCAGTCCAACCGGTCCAACCGGGAATCGGAAAGGTGGTTGGAACCGGTTCACATCAGTTCGTTTTGGAGGGGTTCGACCGGCCGGTTCGTCCCGAATCAGTGGTCGGACTGGATTTAAAAAAAAATTAAGTTTTTTGGATTTTAATGGATAAAACGGGGGTTGAACAATACATTAGTATTTTGGACATATGATTATTGTTAAATTTTATATATAACTATAAAATATACACATAAATTACTTATATTGAATATATATATAATAATACATTAGTATTTTGGACATAAGATTATTGTTAAATTTTATAAATCAATTTATTGATATTAAGGCCACAAAAGTGAACAGTGAATTCCGTTACAATTTCTGTTTTCTATAATCATATTTTAATATTAGTTTAGATGCCCGCGTATTACACGATTTTACACATGTTAAAATAAACAATTATATGATAGATTATATATATATATATATATATTATATATATATATATATATAATCTAATATATTTTATAGATAACATATTAATAAAATTATTACATATATTAAATATATTAAGGTATAAACAATAGTATAAAAGAAAAAAAATTATTATTCATAAATATACATAAATCTTTATATATATCTTTTTAAATTATTTTAGCTATAATAATGATTAGCTACAAATTAAATTATATTTTAACAAGTTTAAGTCTTATTAAAGTATTTTCAATAAATGTTATTTATTTGTAGAAAAAAGTTATCTTGATTATTATGGTATTAAATGAGAGTTATTAAGAAAACTTTTTTTGAAGTCAAGATATTTACCGAAATTGTAAAAAAAATTGTGCTGGTGACACGTGGACAATTTTAGGTGAAACGTAGGTGAAGATAATATGAACATGCTAAAAAAATGACTATGTGGCTGGTAGTTTTTTTGTTTTATTAGAGTAGGTGTTAAATTAAAAAACCTTTAAGTTTTAACTATAGTATTTTAAACTAACCCTGGTGCATTTATGAAGAAAAACTAACTTGGATCAATTTATTCAAGAGTACATCGTACGTGAATGATGAAAATCATGATAATATTATTTGTAGTCAATGTCTTAAAACAGATAATATCTTAAGCTTCCTTAGAATCATATTGTTGTTTCTCAATACAACCAAGTATACATATGAGTATGTCTAACAAGAAAAATAGGCACGTAGCTTGTAATGGTTCATTAAGGTACTATATGCCTTTTAGAAGCACCTCTAAAAGCACAACATGGATTACATCTTAAATTATTGTTAGTAATTAGTAATTCATCCTTTATACCTAATATCTCAATTACAAGCTATTTCTTTAGTGGTAGACGTATTAATGACACTCGTATCTAGAAGTTAAACAAATGTTTTCATTTTTGACATCACTCAATATCTAGTAATAAAAGCAGTGAAGATAGGTAAATAAAACGGGTTATTCAAATAAGTCGTGTTTTCCGTGGTTTTCTCATGTCATATTTTCCGTACAAGTTCGGTCGATTCGGAGTGGATTGGTTAAACGCTCCATTAGGGATCGAGCCTCATCTGACTTTTCTATGTGGTATTCATTCTCGTTTTGCTCTTGGAATCACATCCGAGAAAAGAAGACAATAACTTTAAATCTCTGATATCATATAAAAATAATAAAAATTCCGTATGATATTATGCATTATTGTTGAGGATAATTACAAAAAAAAAAAAAAAAAAAAAAAAAAAAAAATTAGTCTAATCATACCTCCTAGTTGGGAATTACAACAAAGAATGAAACATATTAATGAAAATAAAAAATTAAAAATATAAAACGTTACATTAGTTCTACCTCTACTTCTATCTCCCGTATATTATCTATTTAATAAATTCTAGCTAATATACATTATCTAATAAATTATATCTAATATATATCACTAACAATATGAATAGTGAACAATATATGTATTTCATCTAGGGTTGTTCACAAGCCGAGTCGAACCGAACAGACATTTGCTCGTGCTTGGCTCGTTTTCAAACTGAACCAAACCGATCGGCTCGTTTACAACCGAGCGAAAAATCGAACGAGCATTTTTCGAGCGTTAAATTTTCGAGTGAGCGCAAACGAGCGGCGAACAATTTATACATCTCAACTATCTTGTGTGTCATACGATGTATACTGCAGCGAATAAGGTTTAATAACTTAAAAATAAACCATATTTCATTACATAATATTTTCATGGATGACAATGTGTTGTGGCTAATAATGAAGTTAAGGTTGTAGCCGATAAGTGGAGAGCATATTGCAGATAACGATGACGGTGAGAGCGGGAGATGATCGAAAAAATATCTCTTAACGGCTTAAAATTTCACTTTTATGTTTAATGTAGAATTTTTTATTAGGTTGATTGATCAATCATGCATAAATATAATTACATATTTGTATATAAAGGGTCAAATCTACTAAAATGGTAGGTATAAACTGTATATACATATAATTCAATCCGAACCGAACCGAGCGGACCTTTGCTCATGTTTGGCTCGTTCACAAACTGATCCGAGCCGATCGGCTCGTTTACAACCGACCAAAAATTCGAACGAGCATTTTTCGAGCAAATTCCGAATGAACGTCGAGCGAGCGTCGAGCGGTTTGAACAACCCTAATTTCATCGCATATAGATAAATACTATTCAACGTATGTCCTGCTTGGTATTGTCTATGCATTAAAGTTCATCACAGTTTCTATTAAGAATGTGAACACATGACAATTTAGGTTATCAATTTAGAGTAGACATTTTGAAAATGAAGTATCGATTATGTCGTTGAGTTGAACACATGCTTGTATCGGTTAAGTTCAACACATGCTTGTATTGATCGAGTTCAACACAACACGTTTTACAAGCTTGAAATTTAGCTCCTTAGTTAACGGAAGAAAAATATAATTACTATAACCGACAATGGGGCAAGTAGGTTGTTATATTGAAAAAGTTATCTTTTATTTTGTACGTTCAAAGTTCTTTGTTTCTAATTAAAATATGATGTTTTCGCTTTCTTTAGAAAAGAATATACTTGGTTTATCCATTTAGTATAAGTGTTTTTAGTGTGATATGAATGTTCTGTAAAAATTGAAAGAAAATGAAAGCATAATACACCAAGTGCCTTATGCATTATTGTGCTATTGACAACTCTAGTCGCCAAGCAATTAGATCAACCTAGAATGACATACATAAGAGAAAACAAAGGTAGTAATTAGAGATAATCTATAAGTAGGTGTTTATGATAAGCATGTTCATAGTTAGAGGATATTGTTCAATTATGCTTTTTATACTTGGGATGAGCGGATTAGGAAATATTTGTTAGATTTGCACATTTCTTAGGACATGGTTCAAGATACGAGTTTTCGGAGACATCGGATTAAGGATATAGATTTTTAGGGGAGTTTATAGGTCTAGCTTGAGGCTTTGGCGTGTTTCTATACTCTTCTTTATCCTAACTTAGCTTTGCCTTCTACGGTTTTGTTTGTCTTAGCTTGTTCCTACACTAAAGCCTATACTTTGATTTGATTAGCTTCATTGTACGATATATGATTTTATACAATATAGATTGCCATATGTTCTTGAAAAAGCTTTTAGAGGCGAGGGTCACTGGTAGCAGTCTTTCTATCCTCTGTGATAGAGGTAAAGTTTGAAAAAGTTATACATTCCCAAGAGTTGAGGGTTCGAGTCTTAAAATAAACAAACGTCTAGATTTAGAATTAGAAGTAGAATTAGTGGGTATTTAAGTCAGATGCTTATAAAAGAAGATGCATAGTGAAAGGGTTTTTGATTTAATTAATGCTATTTTTCGTGGCTATTCTCTGCCAATACTTTAGATAGACTATCATATATTTGTTAACAAATCATGACATACTGAATATCAACGAACACATGGTGTGTAAACTTATGTAATTGTAAGGGTGAGATGTTATGTCTTAGGTTAACAGCTTAAAAAACTTGTTTCGTTATACATGTGTAAATAATGATAATCGAAAGAAAAATTAAATGAAATTTTAATAACAAAATACTATGTTGATGGTGTATAATTTTTTATTTTAGTGATCGTACCTACTAGTTATATTGATTATACTAGTCCCCTGTTTGTTGAGATTTCTTTATATCTTTCCTAACGGCAAAATGAACTTTCATTTCTTTATATCTTTATAAAACATATAAGACATCGCCATACAATTTCAAAACCACATCATTGATTCCAATTCAAATTTTAACATGTAAATAAAAAGATTTCTTTATATTAATTAAAAGAAATTTATGTTGACTATAAATGTGTGGTGATACTTTACCATTTAAGACACTAAGGCGCAAAGTTACTTACACGTTATGACGGTGCGATACGTTAAAACCCGCACTTTACAGCGTGCCAATACAATTAAAAAAACATATAAAGTTGTAACGGAATATTAATTTTGCAAACTGAAATGTAGACGGAAAAGATAACTATGTCATATACGTTACGGTATAAGAATTTTAAAAATGCAGTCTTCGGGAAAATACTTGACAGTATAAGTATATTAAAATGTATTTTGATAGAAAAAAAAATTAAGAAAAGGGAAAAGGGAAAAAACTAGTGTACGCAGGGGATCGAACCCGGCATCATCAACCAACTCAATAACACGTACATACTAACTCTGCTAGTCACACATCTGTATTTAATAAACGAATAGGTGTTTAGTAAATTTCATCTAAATGATCATGTGTAAGAGCTACAAAGAAAGAAAAGCAAACAATAAAAATAAAAATTGGTATACGTAGGAATTGAACCGTTGACTTCAAGGTAAAGTTTTTTGTAACGGCTAACAAATGCTATAAGACTAATCATCCGGGTAAATCCAATGGCGAAAGGCCATTCGCGCCCGCAAACACAGGCAACGCTGATAACTGGGCCCGCCTATCATTCCAGGGGTAACCCACCACCCAAAGGCCCACTGTGATGAAACCCCTGGCTCGCTTGAAGTATATTGCACCAAGTAATACTCGAACTCATAACCTACACTTTGAAAAATCATAAGATGTGTTCTCCCAAACCAATTGATCTAAACTCATTGGCGACCTCAAGTAATCACTAAGCAATGGGGAATGGAAGTTTATAATCACAAAGAACATGGAATAAAATTAAAAAAAACAACCAATTTTATAATTGAGTTAGTATATATAAGAATGCGATCCATTCAAAAAAGTAATTTTTCTTTCATTCTTTCTTGTTTTCTAGTTATATATCTTAAACGACTATTATATTTTTGTACTAATAAATTCCACATGTTTTCCTGCCGGCTGTTGGGAGGTAGTTAGTAATCAACACAAAAATTAAATCAAAGGGTTTGTAATTCTTAAGATGTATGTGATAAGCTAATATAGTCTTCTAATATTAAAAAATACATATACTCTTAACTAATGAATACCAAAGGTATTTTTAAATTTTATGAAAAGTATGGATTTCTTAATAGTGTCTTAACGTCATATAAGACAAATCCTTCAATCAAATTACTAGGTATTATATGATAGTAATTAAGCTTAACCCTCCTACTAAAACATCAATTAACTCATGACAGAACCTTAAGTTTAATGAGATTTAGAGGGAGAATGGAGTTAGGATGATTTAGGGGCGGGATGTCACATGAACTGAGGTGAAATGTGAGAGATGAATAAAGAATGAGAAAGTAGAGTAGATGTCATAAAGTGTTGTAGGACGGGAGAAGGAATGTGTGGAATGTGTGGTGTGATGAATCAGGGTAATGTTTTGTGATGAATCAGGGTAATGTTGTAGGACGGGAGAAGGAATAAAGAAGGAGAAAGAAAAGCAGGATGTCATAAAGTGTTGTTTTTAAGCATTTTCGATTGATAACTTATTAGAATTATAAGTTTTCCAACCTATTGCTAGAAATTTATTATTTGTCAGAGTTATGATAACTAAGTGAGTAAATTACATGGATGGTCCGTTGAAATTTTGAATTTGGTTATTAAAGTTTAAATTTTTTTAATATAGTCTTTAACATTTCTTTTTTTTTCATATATAATCTCTATATCTGTTAGTCAACAGTTAAATATCATAAAAATTAGCATTTTACTCGCATTAGCCATCTATTTAATTTACCTTTAAACTTAAGCATTATTTTTACTAAAGAAATTTTTATATTTTTGTTTTTCAAAAATTTTTATTTTTTATATTATTTTTATAATGTCATTATTAATAAGATTATTATTTATAAAATACATTTTAAATACACAAATAAAAAAAATTTAAAAGATGTTTTTTTAAATGTTTTGTTTTTAAACCGTTCATTTTCTATACGGCATTCTAAAACTATTTGATTATTTAAACTTTTTTTAACTGGTTGGTTTTCTAAAGTTATTTTTTAAAACCATTCATTTTTTAAAACATCTTTTCTTAAACTAATTCTTAGTTTTTTTTTAAAAACAATTCAGTTTTAAACGTTTTATTAAGAAGACATTTTTATAAAGGTTTAAAAAACCATGCAAATGGTTTAAAAAAATTTATAAACCAAACATTTAAAAGAAGACATTTTTTAAATATTTTTTATTTGTGTATTAAATAATAAACATATTTATAATAAAAAAATGTGAATTACATTGATGACCCTTACAAGTAAAATAGTTATTTTAACAAATTTAACATCACTAACTGAACTAACAGAGTAGGGACCATTATTGAAAGATAACTATAATATTAGGGACTATATTCGTAATTTTAAAACTTTAAGGATCAAATTTAAAATTTTAACCAAATCACGTGACCATCCGTGTAATTTACTCTAACTAATTGTAGCATTGACATTTGTTGAGTTTTCTTGGTAGACATTCACCACTATGGATGCGAAGCTAGGTTCTTTTTAGGGCCAAGCCAAGCGTTGTATATTTATTCTTGTATGCATCTTACTTTCTTATAGTCAATATTTTGATTTTTAAGATTTTTTGAATGACATGTTATTACGTACGTGATCATGTATCCATACAGTTTTATGATTCCCATGACATATAATACGAGAGGGGGCAATATTTACCTTATTTTTATTATAGAAAAAAAGATATGGTTAATTTACAAAGCCAAGTAATTTAAAGTTAAACAAACAATCAACTCAACAAACTACGTAAGATAAGTCGCTTGTACACCTAAAAGTGAAGACATGGTCATACCACTAGTTATCGAACTGTATTCTATAAAATATTATTCTAAAGTATGTATTTACTTATTTTCATTTTTTTATTAAGTAATGTTATTCTAAAGTAGATATTTACTTACTTTCATTTTTTAATTAAGTATTGATACGCTTATTAAGACAGTACTAAATAACGTCTTAGACATCTGACTAGTAGTAGAAAATTTTTAGTTAAGTTATCCTAGAGTGTATTGATTTTCAGACCAGTTATGTTATTGATTCTAGTGCGTAAGTTACACATTTGTGCGAAAATTTCAATTTCACGAAAGCCAACACTTTCATTGGAACCTTAACTTTACATGAAAATTGACTTTTCGTGAAGAAAAATTGTGTGAAGGACACAATCATGCGATAATTGCATGTTTGCCGCCACCACAACTCACTCATAACAGCAATAAGAAACCTTAACTGAAACAATATGCCTTCACCGGAGTTTAATCCATCATCAACTAGCATATGGTTAGACCATCATCCACTAGCCTAGGCTACTAGCTATCGTCAGAATATATAATATAACTTCCTTTCTTTTTCAAGCTACAATTGCTCCTCGTGCTTAGCTTGTGAGGAAATACTAAACCCTTTATGTTATTGTAATAGACTAAATGGTATTTAAGTATAGTATTGTTATCTATATAAAAAGACCTATAACCCTAGCCAACAACAATTATCAAAAAGGTACAAAATCCTCAAGTTCAAGATGCAATTTCATTAAAACAGGGTATATATTCTTAACTGTTGATAAAACAAAGAGTATATATTCTTAGTTTATATTAATACAAAGAGTATATATTCTCTAAAGCATATAATCCATGTCTAAACTCATTAAGACCACTTTAACTACTTGAAGATTACGTTTAAAACACAATTAATCACCCACTAATCAAAACCAAGAAAAAAACACCTTTTGCTAGACCTCATGTGAACCATTCAAACCAGCATAGCTGGCCACATGTTCCCACCACAGTCTATAAAAAATAAGAAAAAGTTTGACAAGTGATTTCATCATCACTTTTTATATTAATTATTAATTAATTGATTTAAAATGCAAAACCACCTAGCTAGTCTTCTAATGTTATGTGGGTGACAATTTGGGATTGAAAATTTTAAAGTCTTGAATTTAAATCTAACTTAAGTGTGTTTTCACATGATGATGGGTTTTTTATGGTGTTTCGGGGTGAGTCAGAATTAAAGCGTCAAAATTAATATGAACAGTTGACATCCATTTTCAGGAAGGCTTACTCGGGTATTGCGAGTAGTTCCAAACATAGTTAAAGAAAATTAAATGCAAAAATTCAGTATTTTTATAAAAAGATAACAGTTTTATGTAGAATAAATTACATGCCGATCTGTCAACTTATAAAAGTTTAGAATGGAGATCACATTAAAGTCGAAGTGAGTCCAATTCTATATCGTTATATAAAAAAGAAGAAAGTATTAAAATTTGCGTTACGACATAGGCGTAAAATCGTGAAAATATTCAAAACGTTGACACGAACATGCGCGTTATATGTAAGAAAACGAACCCTATGAAACTTAATGTAAAAATCCAAAACCATCATGAACCCATGCATTGCGACGAGATGTTGATAATATTTGAATCTTCATATAAAAGCAGAAAATTGTTAATAAAATTATTGTCTTAATATTGAAAAAATAGCTAAGTTGCAACGGGAAAAAAGAGTTAAATTATTAATGTGAACAAAATAAACATGTACAAATTTAAACTTTATAAATATCATATGTTAAAGGTTGGAGGGGAAAAAACTATAAAAAGAATTGAAACTTTAAATCAGTTTTGCTGACATTTTCATCGTAACGTAAATAAATATAAGTAAACTTTTAGGATCATTTATATAAATAAATTTTATATAAATAAAGAATTGACGTAAAAGCCTTCATGATCATGCACTAAAGACTTCTACACTATGTATAAACGCATTGTGTTTTGTCTTTAAATATAATAATAATCAATTAATGGGTTAAAGTATAGTTATAAGTATAATAATTGTCATTCAATGGTATAAAAGTGGTAATTCAAGAGATTATATGCATATTTTGGATTACTTTAAATTGCTTGACTCAATCAAACCTTTCATCATATATTAGCTAATGTGTTGTTAGGGGATGTTTGGTAGCATCTGAATTAGGCTATTAATGGTTCAGATATCTGAATGGTTCAATACTTAATGGTTCAGACTGTTTGTTTCACGAGCAAATGTCTGAATGGTTCAAACATTTGCCTCTGAATGGTTTAAGCGTTATATTAATGCTAAATGGTTAAAAGGTATAATGCTGAATGGTTAAGACTTCTTATCTGAATTGGTCAGACATTTGTCTTTGAATAGTTAAGCGATATACTAGTTCTTAATGGTTCATACCTCTTAATGGTTCAGCACTTAATGGTTCAGACCTCTTATTAGTTAAGTATTTAATCATTCAGAAATTACCAAACAGTCCCTTAGTCACGTAGTACCATGAAGTATGAGGTGTTTAAAACCATATATTAAAACATGTTTAACCATCCACGTTAAAGTAAATCAACACGTTTGACCAGATTTAGATTTATACAAACCTATTCGCAGTTTGAAAAAACCAGATGTATTGGTATGATTCATTACAAGGTTTGAAACTTGAAATATTCGGTTATACATATGTATAAATTTCATAGAAGCAAATTTATTAAATATAAGGGTAACTTTGTAAATAGTAATTAACTTTTAAAAGTATTTCAATTAGGTAACTTAAATGTGTTCTAATTAGGTTAGTCACCTTTCATATTTTATTTAAACTATAAGCTTTAACATGTTTTCTAGCATGTTTTTCTTTTTGTTTCGGTTAGAATTTTTTTTTATTTTTTTATGCTGATTTGAAATGGTGGCGTGAATTTTAGTTACTTTTTTTTTTTTTTTAATATAATTTCATATATTAAAATTTTCAACCCCACATTTTCTCCTGCATTATTTGTAAGAAAATTCAATTATAACTCGATTTAATAGTTTATTAGTTCAATTTAAGAAAAATATGAATGAGTGACTAAATTAGAACTTTTTTTAATACTTTGTTACTATTTTGTAACATTTTCCCTTAAATATAATACCATCATAGTGAAATTTCTTGTAAAAAACCGATTCCAATATCAAACGAAATTGTTTCGGCCACTTCGACTAGTTTTGTTTACTTTTTTTTGAACTGTAGTTACGGTCCAGCCTAGAGTTTTCGTCAAAACCATTTGAATCCTAAAGACTTCTTATATAAACTTCGAAAAACTCTTTGTATATCACACCGAATTTTGATTAATCTTTAGTGTTCTTGACGTTTTGCATGATTTCATGGTTCTTAACATAGCTGTGGCGTTGCTAGTGGTTTGGAGGTGAAGGTGGAGGTGGAGGCGGTGGAAGTTGATAACGTATTATAATAGTTTATATTGTATTTGTGTATGATATAATTAAATATGGGTTTTCTATAATATGTAAGAGTGGTTTATTATTAATAACAACAAAATCAGCTTTTGCTAAAACTTTTATTAACTATTTCTTCAACTACTGATCACATGCTAAATTTTAAGCTCCACCCTTTCTAGATGCTTAATATTACTTAAACGGGTGTTTGGATATATGTTTTATTGATTTCTAAAATATAAATAATTAGTCTGGAATAATTAACTTTAAACATTCAGTAAGCTTATAATTATAATTTAACTACAAAAATCAAGCAGTAATCTACAAATGCAATCCCAGTCAATCCAATAACAACTTATTTATTAAAACTTTAAAAACTTGTTCTTAATAAACCACACGTAACACCCCAAGTTATTGGCAGATCAATTTGAACCGCTCTAGAATCGAGAATTTTAGGCGTAGTATGAAACAACAAAGATTTACCCTCCTAATAGGGGCGCACTACACAGTAACTAGTCTCTTAAGGGCTCGAAATCTAAATTAAATATTATAATAGATATGGAGGAATTATCAAATGAGAACTTATGTTTTTGTGAGAACCTATAATCTCTGTTTTACATATGTTTACACATGTGTAACTACGTGTAAAAATAAAAACTAATTTACACATATATATAAAAGTTAAAAGTTACTTAAAAAGATTTCGTAAAGTTCTCACAGCATTAAAAGTTATCAAATATTTTTCTTGAGAACTATGAGAACATTTTTATTGAGAACTATAAGAAGTCTTTTACACATAAACTACATATGTGTAAAATAAGTTCTTATAGTATCGTCACTTGAGTCACATTAAGGTTAGACACACCTTTTAATTTAGAGTAAATTATAAATTTTATCCTTTAAGTATGTTTAAAATTATTGATCTTGTTCTTAAACTTTAATAAGTATACTGTGCGTTTTTTATTTGAAAACTTATCATGTTTTATGTCATTTCTACTAACAAAAGTTAACTTTTTTATGTTAATTTTGTGTAAATAGACCATTTTGTCCTTACTTCTTAAAAGACAAAATCTACAATTTCCACTAATCTTTTATTTTTTTATTTTATTTTTTATTTTATATACTTTTTCTTTTCTAATCACTTTATATTTTATAAACATATCTGAAATATTATTACTTCAATTTTTTTAATCTTTTTTATAAAATATACTTTTATTTATTGATTTTTAATTTATTATATTTCTTATTTTTAAAAATTAGTTATCTACTTTTCTAATCGCATGAGAACAAATTGGAGAGTTCAAAATATATTTTTTATGTCATAAAATTTAAACTAGTAATCGGTTTTGTTTCTCAGTCGCTTTTTTATAACCTTTATGTTATAAGAATTTTCAATTATGTTAAACAGTTTGGTTTGCGGTTTATATTAGAAACTTTTAGAGATCGTATGATTTTAAAATGTGACTTTTTATATTTTACTTGGTTAATACATGGATTATTTAAGTGTTTTTACCGTAAAAGGTTCAATAAGCTTAATCGTAAAACCAATCCAAAGTAAAACCTTTAGTAATTGTTTGGCTCGGTTTGGTTTTAATTTTGAGTAGTTTGGTTTTGATTTACATTGATAAAAACTTATTATTAACACTTTAAAGAAAAAACGCTGAATAAAATTGCATTTAATTAAAGAAAAATTGAATGATTTGGTCATTTAAAAACTCCCGAGTAGTTGTTTAGAAATCTTTTAAGATATTTTGAACCTATCACAAAATTTTATATTTAAAAACAACCCATTTGGTTGAATACGAAAAATTAAAAATTCATAAATCTTACTTTCTCTAACCGATTTTGAATATAAACCATGAACCAAATAATTTGAAACGAGTCAAGAATCTTGTACCAAAAAAGTTAAAAATCGACTTGTCTAATTTCTATTGTTTTATTAAAAAGATAATGAACAAAGTGAACAAATAAAAATAAATTTGTAAAAATAAAATCTATAAATAAAACTACATTTTATATAAAAAATTAGAATTAAATTATTACTAATATTTATGATGATTTTTTAAACCAAAGTGGCTGAAAATAAATAAAAATAAAGAAAATAAAATAAAAAACATAAATAAGAAAGTTAAAGATTAATAATAACACATTTTATCATTTTAAGGGTTAAGGTAAAAAAAAGTAAGTTTATAAAAATAAAAGTGATTAGAAAAGAGAAAAAAACATAAAGAAATTTAAAGTAAATAAAATAAAAACAAAAAGAGAAAAAATTGGGAAAAAATTAAAAGATTAATGAAAATTACAGATTTCGTCCTTTAAAGAGTAATAACAAAATGATCTTTTACACAAAACTAACTGACAAAGTTAACTTTTGTTAATAGAAAAGACCAAAAACGTGATAAGTTTTCAAATAAATGACGCTCAGTGTATTTATTAAAGTTTAATGACAAGATTCATAATTTTAGGTATACTTAAATGATAAAATTTGTAATTTACTCTTTAATTTATGATTTAAGATTTTAATCTTTTTTCCAAAGAATAAATTATTTGGTACTTTAAATTTATTGTATGAGTTGGTTTTTTCCATATGGACAATATTAAATGGCAAATATAATTTGTGTTAAACTAATTTTTTTAAACGGTAAATATGCGACTATGATTTGGATAATAGGTGTTATCTTAATCCGGTTCATATGTCTGTTTCATAGTCAGGACCGCACCCCAACCCCCTTCAGGAGGAAACTCATTGTTGAAAAAACTCACTGACTTAAATCTGAGCATTTTACTTAAAATGAGACTTGAATCAATGACATTTTCATATTTACATGTCATAGGTATCTCATGAGTTAAACTAATTAACCAGTTTAATTATCTCATTAGTCATTACACACAAACAATTTAAAACCAATCGTATTTTTTTTTCGTTCGGGGATCTATTCTTAAATTACACCAATTTTAATATTTTCGTGGTTTATGATACAACAAATGTTAAGTATCTTTCTTTAATAGTATTTAAAGATAATATATTGCTTTTTAATACTGTTTGCATACTAATACATAGATCGTATACACAAACACATTGCATAAAAGAAAAATTAAAAGGTAAGGGAAAGCAACCCCCGGATATTGACCTACCGGCAATAATAAAATCTGTAATGTTATTTGTCATAGATTCTTAACAAATCTCAGTGAAACCAATTCTAAATATTTACTTTTTCAAATATCATATGATCGATGTTTGAAATTGATGTCTCAAATTCTTAGTAGACATTATTATTATTCTAAACATGTACATTACTTTTAACCAGAAATACCACCGACAAAATATCACATGATGTACAAACTAATTCACATTTTTACAATTTACACATCATATTAAACACAGTACATATATAATAATAATAATAATAATAATAATAATAATAATAATAATAATAATAACAACAACAACCTAATTACAACTATAACAACAATAATATAATCATAACAAGTTTTGCCTCATTTCAATACATTATCATATCAGCAGAAGCCAAAATAGGTTGACAAGCATAAACATAACTCAGTGAGTAGTTCACAAACTCACCACCACCTCCGCCGTACAGTTCACCGGAAAACCCACTTCCGGCATGAACCGGTGGTTCCATAAAGGCCATGATCTCCATCACCGACTGCAGCCGGTGGCTGAGCTCCGCCACCTGAGCTCTCAGCACCGAGTTCTCAGCCTCCAAACTCACATAACTCCGTGTGGTCATGCTGATATTACCCATGACTCGGTTATTCTCGCTCCTGAGTTCACTGAGTTGACTCATGAGATCGTTCAGGTGCTTCTGCTTCCTCATTCTTGATCGCCTTGCTGATTCTCGGTTCGATAACATTCGTCGTCTTTTTCGCTGGTTCATTTGTTCTTGAAGATCTGAATCGCCAGATGATGTTGTTGTGACACTGCAAGAAGCCATTAAAACACCAAAGGTAGAATCTTTTCTTCAATAAAAACTTGAAATTGGTGATTTTGAGAGAGAAATTACTCGAATTGTACTCGAATTAGGGAAATAAACAGGACCCAGATGGTAATTATGCGTTAATTTGATTATTTGATTGATTATAAGATCATATATTGGGTATGATATATTTAGATTGTGAAACAGAGGAAGAATCATGAAATGCAATAAAACCAGTAGAGGAAGACGACTGAGAAAGATTGAACTAAATGGGTGCAACGCCAATAAGTGGAATTGATGATACACCCAGAAACAAACAATTCACTAAGAATTTGAGACATCAATTTCAAACATTAAAGACTGTAAATCGAACATGAATCTTTGGTTAAAGGGGATTGATGAAGAGTGATTGGAAACAGGGGTGGGGTGATTGAGGTGTAAGAAGCTTGAATTTGCAGAGTAGATCCTCAAGAACAGAGGGTGGAGAAGGAGCTTAAGGATACAAGGAAGAATGCAAAGACAAGGGGAAGAGAGAAGGAAGGTTTGTGGGTCATATTTATAGGAAGCCTGTGAAATATCAAAAAAGAAAGATATAACAAGTTGAATTTTTGCGAATACGAAGAGTTCGGTGTAGTTTAAGAGTATGAGTAAATGAGTGTATGTAAAGCTGCAAACGAACCGAACGAACACGAACAAGGTCTTGTTCGTGTTTGTTCATTAAGAAATAAACTTATTCATAAACTGTTCACGAACACTTACCGAACGGTTTTCCTTGTTCGTGTTCGATCATTAAGGAAATGAACATGTTCATGAACTGTTCACGAACACTTACCGAACGCAAATGAACACAAACAAATCAAACAAAAACAAACGAATGTTCATGAACATGACGCACATAAAGAAGTCCATTAACACAAACGAATACAAATGATCACATATTTATTTTAAAATAAAATCAACATTTTCATCATAAAATTTACCAAAAATAAATAAACATATAACATAAATATCCAAAAACATTTGACATACTTGTCATAAAAATAACTAACACAAAAATTAAGAACATAATTGAACACATTAACGAACATAAACGAACACATTATTGAACGTTCACGAACGAACATCAATGAACACATTATCGAACGTTTACGAACATAAATGAACGAATACGGTTTGTGTTCATGTTCGTTCGTTTAACTAAACGAACGAAGATTTCATGTTCGTGTCGTTCATTTACTAAACGAACGAACATAAACGAACTTCCCGCCGAACAGTTCACAAACTGTTAGCTGAACGTTGAGTTCTTTTGCAGCCCTAAGTGTATGAGTCATGAGTAATTATTATTTTCATCATTAAGGTGTTTTTAAAATAACTGATTTCATTTAAAAGTCTAAAAATAACTATTTTAGTCTAATAGTTTTAATTAAGTAACGATTTTCATTCAATCCGTCAACCCCGTCAATAGATTACGTTAAAAGTCCTCCATGTGCCCCTCACGTGAGGGGTAATTTAGTGGACTTAACTTGAAGGAAAAATATTTTTCTATATGAGATGTTTGTTGTTATCATTTTAACCCATAAACCAAATGTAATCAATAAAAATATAGTGAGGAAGTCTCCATAATGAAAAGATATATTTTTTCTAGTAAAATCAAACAACCATAAGATAAAACTATCATGACAGTGAACAGGAATTTGAAAGAAAAATAATGCAAACTCATCATAAATATGGTAAGGATTGAACATATAATCTTGTTTAAAACATATCACAATGTAACAACTATGACTACAGGTTTTTTAAAGGATCAATAGAGGAGTCGCAGATCTGTGAAGCCGATTGATGAGGAGTCCCAACATGTGTAACCAATCCATAGAGAAATTGTAGGTTGTGAAGTTGATCAACGAGGAATCGCAGCTTGTGAAGCTAATTGACAGATAATTGTAGATTGTCAAGTCAATCGATTATAGGTGACGATTTTGGAAATTGGGAAGCAAAAAAGTTTTTTTTAAGTTAAATTGATTAAAATGTTCATCATGTGAGGGGCAGATGAGAGACTTTTAATGAAATCCTTGGATGGGGTTAATAGAGTGGATGAAAATCGTTATTTAATTGAAAGTATTTTTTTAACTGTTGGATGAAATAGTTATTTTAAGCAAATCAAAAGAATGAAAATAGTAATTTACTCTTAAAAAATAAAAAGTGAAATTTGTGTAATAAGTGTGTTTCTACCGTTGATAACACTTTTAAATGGTTAAAAACCGGTTGTGACAATATTACAATTCTTATTAGAAAATAACAAATCTATTCAAAGGTTGAATGATTTGTGAAACAAAATTCAGAAAAAGAGTATGAGATAGGACTCTAACATTTAAAATTACATATATATATATATATATATATATATATATATATATATATATATATATATATACATACAGCAAAAGGATCAAAAATAATTATAATATAAATCTATATGTAATCCAAGATCAAAAATAAAATATGAATAATAATATAACGTTAATAGTGATTTATCAACAATAACATCTAAGTGAGTATTGCCACTGGAAGTTGGGTATTAAACTTGGGAACAAAGATAATGCAACAATGTTAGCCCTAAAACAAAACGCAAGAACTACTTAGGGTATGGCATCACATTAGTTGATGTGCACCAACTCAGTAATATGCACCAAGTAATATGCCATACTTAGGGTATGGCATCACATTAAACTTGGGAATTACCACTTAATTATTACCCGCTTTGCGGCATTGCGGTAGTAATATGGTAGCGTATTAATTAGCTGATGGTGTAATCTACCATCCATCTTTGTGTTTTCAACAAAAGATCTACTGGAACTGCATGAAGGAGTACACGAGAGTGACATGAAAAAAAATGATTCAATCGATTATTCTTACTTCATGCTAATGCATTTGGAGAACTAGAAATGAACATAAATTTGAAGGCAATACAGTTTCAATTCCTATACTAATAGAAGACATCAAGACAACAAGCTTTCTATGGATTAAGAACCGGTCAAAGTTTAATACGTTGGAGTGGCATCAATGATGTTTATTTGATTTCAATAGTATTCTTTAACTCTTAATAAATGTATCTTTTATTTTATGTCTTCTGGCCCCTTGCTAGAAGCTATTGTACTGTTTAGGTTTGTTGCTATAAAATTGTCATCATTTAAAAAAAAAAAAAACTAGATATAATAAAGTAATGACTTCACCAGTAACATGTTGACTTCTGGTGAAGTCAATTTGAGTTTTCTCATCTATATTTTCTATTAAATAACATAACAATTATGTTTAAAAATATTAAAACTATATGCTTATTTAGCATTGTACGTTTTTAGCATTGTACTTTTAAAGTAAATAGACCGTTTTTTTAGTTATTGGAAAATAGATACGCTTCTTCTATGTTAACTTGTTTTAAAAATTATAAAGACAAAATAATCAATCAATCAGATTTTCTAAAATCTACACTTAATAGTCTTAAGTAATCAAAATAATAAAATAAAATGATGATTAAATCTATCTATTTATTATAATAAAAGAAGATTTTTAGTGGACACTTAGCATAATTATAGACCTTCTTATTCTAACTTTTTTATTTATCTCTTCTATTAAATAATTACATTAACTGCTAATAATATTATTATTATTTTTTGAGATTGAAAATAATTTTATTAATATATTAAGAAATAGATCTTTTTATAAATATAATTTCTAAAGAAATAAAGTTTTATATAATAAGAAATTCTTATAAAACATCAAACTTTTATAAAAATATGAAATATCTTAAAATAGGTGCTTTAAATAATAAAATTTTTAATAAACCAAAATAACTAAAATCAGAGTTTCAATAAGAAATTTTAAAAAATAACATTTTTTTAAAATGAAGTTTATTTTCTTTTTTAAAGATAAAAGAAGTTTAAAAGCAAAAGTTAAAAAAGTGATATCATTATTTTATTAGTCATAGTTTTTACTGATACATAATTTCAATCATATTTTATCTCAAAATATCATTTTATAATTAATAAATTTTTATTATTAATTATTTAATATTTTATTTATCAACTCACGTAATTCATGGGTACTAATCTAGTAGCCTGATATTTTGTGTTTGTTTATAGGATCAATGTAACTTTTTATAAACTTTTAAAAACTTTATGTAAACTTTAAAAAAAGAAAAAGATATGTTTAAAAGCAAACAAAAGGTAAAATAAAAAACTAATGTAAAGACAATAATATAAATCAAGAACACTTAAAACAGTAAATAATAATAAAACACTGAAATAAAATTTTCAACGAACACTACAATAAAAAATTTTGCACATAAAAAATCAACATATTTTTTGTTTTTTCACATAAAAACCTCTCAATAATTATTTACACATTTAAGTCAGTTCACTTTTTAGATTCGAGCAAATTCTAAAAAGAAACTAAAACAACTTTTACACCAATTGTTTTGTTTGCGTGTATTTTCCACTCCTACGTGGCTCGTTTAAGTTATAGGATCTCGAGTTTGGATTGTTTAAGTTATGAGAGCTCGAGCTCGACTCGTTTAAGTTATAATAAATGAAGTGAATTTAATGTGTAAATAATTGTTGAGTGGTTTTTATGTAGAAACAAAAATTATGTTGGTTTTTAATATGCAAAAACTGTTGAGGTACTTTTATGAGACAAAACAGAAAGTATGTTTGTATTTTACGTGCAAAAAATTGTATATGGACTTTTGTGAGAAAAAACTAAAACTATGTTGGTTTTTTTGTGGTATTTTCCCTTTATTTAATTATAACCTAGTTAATATATAAGTAAAAAAACAAAAAAGCTCGTAGGACAAAAACAAAATTACTTAGGTCAATTCTAATTTTAATAATTCTTTTAAACTTAAATAACTTTATATATGATATTATTTTTTTAAATTATAACATAAAGTTGATAAGTTATTAGTTAGTTGAGTATAATATTGATATATTACAAATATTTTTTAAAAAGATTGGTGATGTACTATTGATTATGAGGGTGTGCAATTATATGCATATGTTAATTATAATGTTAGATAATTATATGCGTATGTTGCGTAGTTATATACATATATTGATTAAACAATATGTAATTACATTCGTATTTTTGTTAATTATGGTGTGTGATGATACATGTATATTTATTACAACGCTACGTAATTATATACAAATGTTGTGTGATTATGGTTGTAATTATATTGACCCGTATACTTTTTGCATAGAATACAAGCGACACATCTTAGTTGTTTTGTATGTTTCATAGGAAAAAAACTTTGCACATAAACGACTTTTATAAACATACACACACTCACCCTCTCTTCTTGTACACACACTCCCATACACACGCTCTATTCACGCATGCACATACAAATGCATACACATATGGGCGGTTATAATAGAAAGACTTAAAATCTTAGACGATGTAAGAGGCAACCAAGATGTGGCATATGTACCAAGGGTACTGATCGATGTCATATGGTCGGTCAAAAATATTAATTAAAGAGTCCTTAATCACCCTTAATAGTAAAGGGTAAGAAGGGTGTTGAATCCACAGGGAATCACAGGAAAGTGCTAGTAACGATCAACTAACGGAATTAAACATTGAAAAGTAAATTGATTTATGGATTTATTTGAGAAATGATTAAATGAATGAAATAAAAGTTTAGGTTTTTAACAATCTTGGAGAAAAAACAACCCACTTCAGGATTCAGGTTTGGCAAAGTTATAATTTTTCTTGAATAAAACCTAATGATAAGTCATTAATGATGACTTACATATGATAGGATTTAAGTGATAATTATGAATTAAAACTTAAAAGACCTTATTCACACAATTACCAATTTGAATAATGAAACCTTAATTCTAATAATCAATTACATAATGATTAAAGATAACCAAAATTATAGAATATCAAAATTAGGTTTAAGCATAATCAAACCGTTTAAATAATCAAATCATAAATTGAATCCAAACGAACTTAAAAGGTTCAAGATCCAATCTCAAATCTAGGTTACAACTAAAGAAAAATAAGAACTTGCACAAACCCGTCCCCCGAAGTGAATTACAAACGAATTAGCCTTGCATCATCGTTGAATCTTCAAAGCCAATTGAATGAATCTTGTAGATTTGATAATCTTGATGTTGGAAGAGCTTGAGAATGATCCAAGATTGTTAATTTTCATCCAAGATTGTTGTTGTAAAAGTTAAAATTCGTATTAGGTTTTTTCCTTTTTAAATCCCTTCAAATTAGGTCAAATCTCAACAAAAACCCGGACCCCGGCGTCGGTGGTTCCACCCCCTGTACAACCTTGATTTTCATGTGCAACTTTTCGAGATCTTTCCGTTGATAGGTCGTGGGTCCTGTAACTCATTTCCTAGCTCAAATTATGCCCGTTTTAAGATACCCGTTGTCGTGCAACTTCGGTTGATCATATCTTTACTTCTCGAGCTTCAATTCTCGTCGTGTTTCTTCCAATTTCTTTGTATTCTTCAAGTTTGACCTACAAGCACAAGATAATTACAAAAGTAACTCTATTTCTCATAAATTTATACATAAAACACAATGAAATAAAGCTATTAAACATTAAACTTTCACCACCTGATCAGGTACGTGAAAGGTAAATGCGTTTATTGAAAGCGTAGAAGTTCGGGCTACAAAGTCACATAGGCTAAAACACAGTTATATGTGGTAAACACACTACATATTGGTGGACATCGGATCTAGACATATTGCTGAAACACGTTAAATTTGTTTTTGTTGTAATTTTATACTATACTTGGATTAAAGAGAAAAAAATACTTAATAGTATATATAATTTTTATAAAAGATAATAAAATAAACAAAAGTTCTTTATATTAATGAGTGCTAGATTAACTGGTTTGGGAAGAGGTACCCCATTACTTTCCAAAGTGAAGGTCAAAAGGGTTCGAGCATCACTTGGTGTAATATGCTTCAAGTGAACTAGATATTTTATCACAGTGGGTTTTAGGTGATGTGTTTCTCTTGGAATGGTGGGCGGACAGAGTCACCAGTGGTGTCTGTGTTTGCGGGCGTGGGTGACCTTTTGCAATGGGTTTACTCGGGTGATCAGGCTTAAAGTATTCGTTAGCCGTTAAAAAAAATTCTTTATATTATAAAAATGATGAAACTGAATTAAAGTCAATAATAATAGTTTTTTCATTTTTTCTCCCAACATTAATAACTCTCATTTGAGTACATAATTATCATACATTTTATGTTAACAAGCCACTAATACAAGGACATCCATTTATTTCCATTTTTTTACTATATATGTTTAATCATATACACAAATGTTTATACGATACTCTACTCAAAATTGGTTTTCCGTTCTCGTATCAAACAAGCATGTCCATTTATATTAAACAAGTGACACGTCTCTTCATGCATACATGTTTTTCCTTTAATTTGACGTGAATGACCTTGTGCTTATCAAGGGCAAAAATAGTCTGGTGATCAAAACAAAAGACCCATGAAAATTACTATAGCTAAGCTTGTGTTTTTATACAATGAATAATTATTGATTTGCATTGATTAATGATCGCAAATCGCAATTCATTTTCACTTCTTTAGGTTCTTACTATTTTATATTTGTCCCATACACATGGGATAGACGATGCATAACATTGTAGGTTTTTAAAACACGTATATATCAAAATACAACTTTTATTTTCAGTGTTAAAAATTTTAAAATAAAGAACATGATGTAAATGTAATGTTCTCAGCTCGTTCATTTCTTATAAAATTCCAAGAAATACGAAAAATTAGTCTAATTTTCTTTTGTCCTTTTAGTTAAAAGCACATGCAGTATTTTTACGTAATTTCCTGAAAAAAAGATGAATTAGAGTAAATTAATCGATAGCCACATAGTATATCGGAAGTTCATATTTCATCCTTAACTTCTATAGACTACACATGCAAGTGCACGCACACACATACGTATATAGGATCTGGATCAATATAATTCCAATTTTACGTGTAAAATGTGTGGTTCATTAATCAGAACGAATTAGTGGTTAATATCAAGATTGTAGCAATATTATAATTAATAGGAAGTTATATATGTCAAAACAGGATATGCAAATATTTTAATTTATATCTAGTTCTACAAAAAAAAGTTTTCTATATTTAATTATTTACATAAAAACTATACCATGAAATCATGAATTTGTTATCTTTAGTTTCAGTATAATAGTTTTATGTTTTTAAATGGTTAGGTAGTATTACTGATTATATTGATGTGATTACAAAGTGTGTAATATTAATAGTCACATGTATAAATGAATTGCACGATTACGATTATATGTATTACACATACTGTTTGTCTAAAGCCAAATTTAATTTAAAACATACGTGAGCTCAGAAAGACTTTCAAAGCCAAAGCAAAAGCATTCATTTAAGAGGAGTTACGCTTTATATCTCTTTATTTTTAGACCTCTTCTCTATTTATGCTCCCTTTTAATTTTAGTGGAACATACATTAGAAGAATAATTAAATAAAAAATTAAAACATACTGTGGAAAAAACATTAGGAATCTTGGAGAAAATAAAGTAAATGGAGATGGGACAAGTGGGGCTTGGAGGTAGAAGCCTCCAACGGTTTACAACCGTGTAGATCTAGCGAATTTTTTTTTAACAGCAAAATTTTATTGAAAGCTCAAGAAATTACGATTTATCTTACTAGCCAGAAGCTAGATGAGATAATCACCAAAAAGAAAAACAATGAATTAAATATATTTGATAGATTTCCTCCATGTATCCCAATATCCAAATGTTCTATTTTGGACTGATTTTTTATTCATAGAAAACCTAACACTTTGATGAATTTTTTTTAAAAATGGGTATTTTAGAGAGAGAGAGAGTTGACAAGAGGGAAAAATCTTGTCGGATTTACACTTCAAGGGAACCCACCCCTGCCATGGGCGGGTTCTGTGCCTCGGTCAACGCGTCAGTCTTCGAGTTCTGAGATGTCACATCCGAGGAGAGACCTCGCCCTTAGCAGGGGCGGGTTCTCCTCATGCACTCCGGTAGCTAGATATGCACATGAAGCGCAAGCACGAGGACCGGATAAATGGCGAAGAAGATGAGCGTGTGAACACCGATGGCTTTGCCGTTGGTCCTCAAGCTCCAGAACTCCAGATGCTTGTTGTTTCCGGGTAACTAAAACAGGAGCCCCGGTTGCAACAGGACGAAGAGAACTACACCGATGCGTACGGGACCCCAGTCCGCCATTGTTGCCGATGAGAGTTTCAGGGTTGAGGAGAACCCGCCCCTGCCAAGGGCGATGTCTCTTCTCGGATGTGACAACTGAGAACTCGAAGACTGGCGCGTTGACCGAGGCACAGAACCCGCCCATGGCAGGGGCGGGTTCCCTTGAAGTGTAAATCCGACAAGATTTTCTCCTCTTGTCAACTCTCTCTCTCTAAAATACCCATTTTTTTAAAAAAAATCCACTTTGATTTCATTTATGATTTTTTCGATAAGAACCGTTTTATTGGAAAAATAAGATTATTCCTAGCTTTCCATAATACCCAAGATACTAGAAGAATTATAGCTTGCACCAATTTACCTCGAAGACCTGTAATTTTATCTAGCGAGGTACCAATATAATTCATCACGGCAAAATAAGATTTTTCTAATGCATAAGTTATAACAATAATGACAATTTCTTTAAGAAAGATATCGTCATTTAATAAGACGTTAATAAGTCTCCATAGAAACCGATATTACCCAAATAAATAAACCCAAATCAAAATCCGATATGTCAAATGAGGTATATCAACTTAAAACCTGTTATAACAAAACACCCATGTTAATTATATATTGAAATCTTTGCTGATCATCTATAATCTATATTATATAATAAAAATAAAATTAGAAGGACACCTGATATTATTCTAAGCATTTTAACACAAAATTTTTCATCTCTTTCCTATTTAATAATGATAAAAATTATATTAATATTGTTTACATCCTTTAAAAAAACATATTTTTAAACAATTCAAAACTTGATGTTATTTCAGGAAAAAAAAACATAATATCATGAAATATGAACTTTTTTCAATACAACGAACTTTTTATAAGAAAAATGGTATTTAAAAATAGATTTTTTTTTTAAAACGAAGTGTTTAAAAATATTTTAGTAAAAACAAAATTTTAAAACAAAAGTTTTTTGAAAACGAATTTAAAAAAGTAATATTATTGTTTTATTACTTATACATAATTTCAATCATATTTCATACCAAAGTACTATTTTATGATATCTAAATCTTCATTACAAATGATTTGATATTTTTTTCTACCCGTATTTTACAAGGGTTACTTGTGAAATAATTGAAGTCTTTATGTATATGTGACGAAGAAGAAGGCTTGATATGACTAAATTTTGGGAAGATATTATGTAATTGTGAAATAATTGAAGTCTTTATAAAACCCTTTTTTATGTTAAACTCACTATAATTGTTGGTCATGAAGATAGTCATGTGCAATGAAAGATTAGAGGGTTACGAGTTTATGCCAAAATGAGTTTTCGTAGTTGGGTTGTTTGAACTATTAATTAACAAAAAGTAAAATAACGTTTTCTTAAAAATATAACTTTACAGAATAGGTAGAAATCGACATCAAATTAACAAGCTAGGGAAATTGTTACATTAAAATGTATAATAAGCTTTAAAGCTTAATACATGATACAATACTAAGGGAGGAGGGGGCGCCCTCGGGTACCAACTCGGGTAGGCAAGTACCCGGTCGGGTACACCGCCGCCACCCTTGCGGGCACCCTGGACGATAGGAGTGGCCGGGTAGTAGTCACCGAGGGGTAGCCGAGAAAATAAGGGCTATAAAACCGTTATTTTTGACCTTTATTTTCAAAAAAAAAAAATTACCCTATAAATACTATCACACAGACACACTATTATTTACACAAACTCAAACAAAATCATACAAACACAACAATTACACAAACACAACAATGTCTGATGAGTTTCTAAATTTGTACATTTTCGAAAACGATTTGAATTCGTTGAATTCGAATGATAGCAGTTTATATTTTATGAAACATCTTGTCGACAAAGCCCTGGAGGATACAGCAAGTAGTTCTTCTAAAAAAATACGTTCCACGCGATCGTGTAACGGGTCACGAGCTACTTATAAACGACTATTTCGTTGATGATACGAAATACGATGAATAAACATTTCGAGGAAGGTATCGTATGTCGAAACGTTTATTCTTAAAAATAGTCGGCGATGTCGAATCAAAGAAGAATGGTTCCAAGACGGCTTTGACGGGAGGATGAAAAAGTGTTTCACCCCGCTATAAAAATGCACATTGGCGGTCAGACAACTCGCACCAGGTAACACTCCAGACGAGTATGATGAGTATTTATGTATGTCTGCTCGCACTTCACGTGAGCGTCTACAATTTTTTTGCAATGCCATTATTAAGTTATATGGTAGGGAGTTCCTTAATAGACCTACAAGCCACGATGTTGCACTTTTGTACCAGGCACACGAGGATAAGCATCACCTTCCTGGTATGCTTGGTAGTATAGATTGTACACATTTTGTTTGGAGAATGTGTCCGACCGAGTTGCGTGGCCAATATATGAGAGGTGATCACCAATATCCGACGGTCATGCTCGAAACGGTGGCTTCAAATGATATGTGGTTTTGGCATGGTTTTTGTGGCCCGTCCTGGTCGAACAACGACATCAATGTTCTCAATCAATCCTCAATATTTGTACCTGAAAGGAATGGTACCGCACCCAAGTGTCCATTTAATGTAAATGGACATCTATACAAACGGGGATACTATCTTACCGACGGGATCTATCCTACTTGGTCAACGTTTGTAAATCGTTTCCATATCCAACCGATCCGAATCAAAAGATATTCAAGAAAGTACAAGAGTCGGCTAGGAAAGATGTTGAAAGAGCTTTCGGTGCACTAAAAGGAAAATGGGGCATACTTAGGCGACCGATGAGGGCTATAACGGTTGACAAGATTCAGAGCGTGGTTTACGCATGCATGATATTGCACAACATGATCCTGAAGGATGAAGGAAGAGCGAATTCACCGGTATACATAATGGACCCTCTGATCCAACCGGTTTTTGACGGTAACGCTCTTTCGGAAATATATGATCAAGATACACATTTCCGACTTCGATATGATCTTGTCGAACATCTTTCAAGTTTAGGTCTAGCGTACCTCGCTTCGGACGAGGAATAGGTTAATTTTAATATTTGTAGTGTTTTAGTTTTAATTATGTACTATTTTTATTTTTAATTATGTAATCTTTTATTTTTAATTATGTAATGTTTTATTTTAAATTATATAATTTTTAATTTTTAGTAAAAGTTAATTTTTTTTGAATTATGTAAATGTGAAAATAAAAGTTCCAGAGTAGTCTAGGGTTGTATTTCCAGCTTTTTGAGTGTTTCAGGGTAGTTCAAAGTACTTGTGATGTGACAGTATGTGATTGATGGATTACAGGGTACTTCAGGGCTGCGTCACCTCCTCCCTAAAATATCTTACTTTAAATAACTTTAATCAGTACATGACACGACTCACGAGTGGTTAGATTATTGAAGATATCTTGAATTAATCTTGAAACCATATTTCAATTGTTGACTTATAAGCAGGGCTGTTCAAACCGCTCGCCGTTCGAAGCTCGCTCGACGTTCGTTCGGAATTTGCCCGAAAAATGTTCGTTTGGATTTTTGCTCGGCTGTAAACGAGCCGATCGGCTCGGATCGGTTTGTAAACGAGCCAAGCACGTGCGAAGGTCCGCTCGGCTCGGTTCGGCTCGAATTTATATACATATATATGTTTATATAGTTTATACATAGTACTCTAGTCCGCTCGGCTCAATCAACCTAATAAAGAATTTCAAACTATGCATAAAATTTAAATCCCAAGCCGCTAAAAGACAAGTTTTGTCAATCATCTCCCGCTCTCACCATCATCGTTCTCTGCAATATACTCTCCGCCTTATCGGCTACAGTCTTAGCATTATCATCAGCCACAACATATTGTTATCCATAAAAATGTTATGTTATGAAATGTGATACTTTTTAAGCCATTAACATATGTTAACCGCAATATAAAATCGTATGACATACAAGATAGTTAGGTTGTACAATTTTTTCGGTGCTCGTTTGCGCTCGCTCGAAAAATTAACGCTCGAAAAATGCTCTTTCGATTTCTGCTCGGTTGTAAACGAGCCAATCGGTTCGGTTCGGTTTAGAAACGAGCCAAACACGAGCAAAGATCCGTTCGGTTCAGCTCGACATAAAAAATACTTTACTGTGAAAAGATGATAAGAAATCACCGCCTTAAGGCAGTCATACAGAATTCATAAATATCTATATTTGCATTTCATAGTTTATGTCCATAAATAACCCATGGCAATCACATCATTCGCCATTAAATATTTTATACAGTTCATTAAAAAATTATTATTAATCAAGTAATTCTAATTAGCTTTCAGACTTTTCTAAAATATATGTTATCTAGTATCTATACTATATTATAATGTACGAAGAAAGGATTCCGGCCAAAGTTAGAAGATTTGTAAATTTTAAGCACAAGATACAACCCAAAAAATCAATTTAACAAGGGTATTTATGTCTTTTTAACGTTACTAAAAAGTGAACTTTAAACTTATTTACACTTAAACCCTTGTATCTTAAAAGAAGTAATTCAGTACCATAATGAAAAGTGTCGCACGCGTCGCATCGCCTGGGCACGTTACTAGTCATACTAAAAGAGTAACTTAGGGGGACATTTGGCATATTTCTATGCCCCTTAAGTTTATTTTTCCCGCCTCTCTCTCCTCTTAAATAATTACCTAAATTAAAAAATATTAAATAATTTTTATTCTTTTTTAGATCAAAATTTTTAATAAATTAAGAAAGATGTTTTTATTAATGTTATTTTTAGAAAACAATTTTTTATTCAATTAATTTTTTTTTCTAAAACATCTAACTTTTTTTTAAATATAAACTATTTTAAAATTAGTATTTTTAAGAAGTAAATTTTTTATAAACCAAAATAATTAAAATTCGGAGTTATAATAAAAAAAATTTTAAAAATACCAATTTTAATACGGTTTGTTTTGAAAAAAAATATTTAACTTTTTTTGGAAAGAAAGTTTAATAACAAAAGATTAAAAATTGATATTGTTATTTTATTACATATAGTTACTACTCATATGTAATTTTAATCATATCTTATTTTAGATTATTATTTTATACTTCACAAAATTTTATTATATTTAATATTTTATTTTTTCAACCCGTATAATACACGGGTTTACTAAAGTTAGTATTAAATAAATAATAATTAAAAACTAATTAGAGATATTATGAACATTTATAGCCCGATCCAATCCGATTCAATATTATATCTTTATATTTGATTACAGGGTCAAAATAATGTAAAATTTATCTAATTATTGTACGTAACTTTTCGGTGTGTATTATTTAAATCTTAATTTCTTCATACTAACATCCTCACATCCACTCAATATTTAGTTCACAATTTGACCCGTCAAAAGTATTCATTTTAAATCTAAAAAATACAGTTTTTTTACTGTATATTTCGCTATAACAATAGAAAAATATCTTTTTATTAATGTTATTTTTAGAAAACAATTTTTATATAATTAAAATTTTTTCCTTAAACATCTAACTTTTTTTAAAATATAAAATATTTTAAAATTGGTATTTTTAAAAAGTAATTTTTTATAAACTAAAAAAATTAAAATTCGGAGTTATAATAAAAAATTTAAAAATAACATTATTACGGTTTAAAAAAATAACATTAAAAAATTCGGAGTTATAATACGGTTTGTTTTGAAAAGATATTTAACTTTTTTTGGAAAGAAAGTTTAAAAACAAAAGTTTAAAATTTGATATCGTTATTTTATTACTTATAGTTATTACTCATATGTAATTTTAATCATATCTTAGTTTAGATTATCATTTTATACTTTACAAAATTTTATTATATTTAATATTTTATTTTTGTAACCCGTATAATACACGGGTTTACTAAAGTTAATATTAAATAAATAATAATCAACAACTAATTAGAGATATTATAAACATTTATAGCCCGCTCCAATTCGATTCAATACTATATCTCTATATTTGATTACAGGGTCAAAATAATTCGAAATTAATCTAATTATTGCACATAACTTTTCGTTGTATGTTATTTAAATCTTAATTTCTTCATACTAATATCCTCACAGCCACTCAATATTTAGTTCACGATTTGATCCGTCAAAAGTATTCTTTTTAAGTCTAAAAAAGAAAGTTTTCTTTGACTATATATTTCGCTATAACAATAGACAAAAGCTAAGGTCAATCTCTGTCAAGTGTCGGTTTATACTTGAAAGACTTTATTTTTACGCATGATCAACTTTATGACATCCTGTCACAAGTTAAGAGTAAAAATGGATTGAAACTTTTAGATTTAGATAATGAGTATAAACCTACTAATGTTACTATAAATGTAATTTACAAGGATATTTTTGCTGATTTTTGACCTTATAATCAAAAGTTGTTATTTTTTATTTAATATATAACACAATTGATTTTATTTTTATTTTTATGTTATTTAATAATTAACTTTTCACATTTTCGTATAATACACGAGTAACTAAAGCTAGTTGTAATATATATTAAACCCTTGGTCGGTAACCACCCACCATTGAGCCACGTGTCATCCACTGATTGATCCATGTTAATATTATTATTTTCTCTTTTTGAACCGATGGTGTTCTTTCATCACCCGTGGGCTGTGGCCACAGGCACCACCGCACCTTCAAACTCTCTCCGGCGAGGGTTTCCACAAGTGAACAAGAACTCCACCACCGTTAAAGATCAAGAACACCACAACGGAATCAGTACATCTGAACCGATGTCAGAACCATTGTTGCTATCGTACGACACCGTGCCCCGAACCTATTTCTCAATGGCCACCGTTGGCGGTGAGCATGCAAAGCCAGATAAAGAGAGTGTGTGTATAGAGAGGATTCATGAGATAGAAGAATTTCAGTTCTTTTGAATTTTGATTGTATAATAATACATTACGCATCAGTACTCTTTGTTAGCATACGGATTGGATTTCAAATAATATAAAATCTGCTTAACTAGGAATTTAAAATCCATACTGAATTATTTTTGCAATTTTATAATTCTTTTTAAATAATTTATTAAGTTTCTTTTTATTTTATTGTTACTTTATTTTAATGATAAAAAACTTGGTGTCTTAAAAGTTTCAAATACATATGATTTGAATGTTCAAAAGCATCAAACGTTTTATATATTTGTTATCTAATATGTAATTTAATCGATTTATTTGTAGCACAAAATATTTTGAGTAAACTTCACTTTTGCTTCCTGTGGTTTGGCCCAAATAACGCTTTTCATCCAAACGTTTTAAAATTGCGATTTTACTCCCTGTGGTTCGTAATCCATAACATTTAACTCCAACCCACTAATACCATTAGTTTTTGCTGTTAATTGGAAGGGTATTTTAGACTTTTTGTACATAGGGACTACTTATGTACTATGCTCAAAGTAGTAAATGTATTAGATGTGTAATCTAGTTAAATTTACATAATTAACCCACCTCCAACTCTCCATTCCCCCTCTTGCCACCACCACCCACCTCCACCATCCACCACCATCCACCACCATCAACTTCATCTCCCACCACCACCAGTAAAATCGTAACCACCCCCAACCACCATTGCTCACCATCATCGTCCAACCCCCTTCCTATCACTTACCTTAAAACCCAAACCCCACCTCCTTTGTCCCTCAATTCACCCAACCCCACACCCCTACACCGATGTAAGTTACACCACCGGTGCCACAGCACAACACCTCTTCATCTCTCACCATCATCTTCAGTCACCGTCGTCATCGTCATCATCGAGTTTACACGACCATCTTTCTCCGCACACCCAAATAGATTTAGGGTTTTTGTTGTGGGTTTTTTTTCTTGAACAGATCTGAGATACATATGGGTGCGATGGAAGATGGTGGTGTAATGGGGGATGTGGGTATGTGGGTGGTGGTGCGATGGTAGAGGGGGTGGTTGTCACACCCTCAAATTCCACGTGTGGGGTTTTACCGCGAGGCGTGTGAACAAACCAGGATCTCAGTCATTAGTTACTCAGAACGATACTATATGCAACCTTTCAATTCAGATAAATTAAAAGTAAACAATGTTTGAACAAAGCATGCTTGACACGTGCGTGCTCTTATGGGCAGCTGCTAGAAACGACCTGAGAAAAGCATACTAAAAGTGTCAACACGATGGTTGGTGAGTTCAAGAGTTTGTAATCAATCATAAGCAGTTGCGTTAGTAAAACATAAACAAGTGCATTGAAATAGATAGCTAGTCTAATTTCATTAGTAAAGAACAATAGTGATTTCGCGATCGAAGCTGACTATATTTGTCTGTTTGCCTCCCGCCACAACATACCAGGTCGTGACGCTGTTAGTCGTTTAGGACAATATTGCACCCGTTGACTTCCGGTCACCCTGGTGGGGCTTGTCAGACCCAGTAGTACTATCCAAGATTTTCCGCTAGATTCCTTAATTAACGATCCAAAAGTGTGAGGGCTTTTTATGGTATAACCCACTATGTCTTACCAAACACATGTTATAACAGTAAAGCGTTTTAAAACCAAGTATGCTTTCTCCCCCAAAAGAGAAGTAAGTAAAAGCGGGGCATTGAACTCACCTGGGGAGCAAACGAATGATTGTAAAAGCTAATGATGAGTGGAAAGACAACCCTTCAAAGGTTACCTAGAACACACAAGTACATAAGTACGTGTACACGGAAAACTTAACAAACCCTAAGTGCTCAATAACCACATTGACCCAAGGTTTTGGAAAACAAGACTCATTTGACCAAGTTGACCAGTTGGTGACATGTCAAGTTAAATTTTTATTTGATCAAGTACAACAATTCATCATACATGGTTATCACATAAGTTATTCACGTATGCCACATTACAAACCCTTAAGTGCTATAAAGTTGCTAGAAACGTGCGTGCTCTTATGGGCAGCTGCTAGAAACGACCTGAGAAAAGCATACTAAAAGTGTCAACACGATGGTTAGTGAGTTCAAGAGTTTGTAATCAATCATAAGCAGTTGCGTTAGTAAAACATAAACAAGTGCATCAAAATAGATAGCTAGTCTAATTTCATTAGTAAAGAACAATAGTGATTTCGCGATCGAAGCTGACTATATTTGTCTGTTTGCCTCCCGCCACAACATACCAGGTCGTGACGCTGTTAGTCGTTTAGGAAAATATTGCACCCGTTGACTTCCGGTCACCCTGGTGGGGCTTGTCAGACCCAGTAGTACTATCCAAGATTTCCCGTTAGATTCCTTAATTAACGATCCGAAAGTGTGAGGGCTTTTTATGGTATAACCCACTATGTCTTACCAAACACATGTTATAACAGTAAAGCGTTTTAAAACCAAGTATGCTTTCTCCTCCAAAAAGAGAAGTAAGTAAAAGCGGGGCATTGAACTCACCTGGGGATCAAACGAATGATTGTAAAAGCTAATGATGAGTGGAAAGACAACCCTTCAAAGGTTACCTAGAACACACAAGTACATAAGTACGTGTACACAGAAAACTTAACAAACCAAGTGCTCAATAACCACATTGACCCAAGGTTTTGGAAAACAAGACTCATTTGACCAAGTTGACCAGTTGGTGACATGTCAAGTTAAATTCTTATTTGATCAAGTACAACAATTCATCATACATGGTTATCACACAAGTTATTCACGTATGCCACATTACAAACCCTTAAGTGCTATAAAGTTCATCATACACCATCCATTATCATGTATATTCCATAAAAGCCTAAATTTCCTAAATTGTGCATCAAGTATTCATACAACCCAAACAACACAATCTACCACCTTAGACATCATCAACAAACATTGTTACATGATCCTAACATCATAAACATGCTCAATTAACAATATCCAATGATCTATATAAATAAAGTTTCCCTTTCAGAAAAGTAACACCCAAAACCTATCCAACATCCAATTCTTTCGTAAATTCACCAACTTTATGCCTAATTAAGTCAATAACAATCATCAAGACATGACTAACATCATCAATTCATCATAATTCAGCAATCTCATGCATAAAAGTTACTATTAATAGTAAGGTATGAACAACCACTCAATTTCAATCATAGATTCATCAATATTATACCTAATCTAGTTCATAGCATTCATAATCATCCATTTAACATCAACAATTCATTAAAACAAAAATTTTTATGAAGAAAAGTTTCCACTTTGGCAATGTATGAACTAAATAACAAAATCATGGATTTCTTGCATAATCTACATAGATTAACATCCATACGACATAACTAGCATCATATCATCATAAATTTCGACTTCTTCTATAAAAATCAAACTAGGGTTCTTCAAGAATCAAAACCATGAAAACTTGATAGAAACTTACCTTTAAGTGTGTTTAAATGACGACTAGCACTTGCAAACAACTTGTAACACTTGAATCACAATCAAATCGAAGGTTACTTGTTGTTCTTGATCAAAATCGTAAAATATGGAGTGTGTGTGTGAGGTTTACGGCTGCAAGGATGGGGAGGGGGCTAGGGTTGGGTTTTTGTTCAACTTAACTTAATTAAAAATTTCCATTTAAACCCTCTTTAATCAAAGTTTATAAAAATTAATCTTTTTAGCATTTTTTTTTAACAATTTTAACTACAAAACTCATGAATTATTAACCAACAATAATAATTATATATTTCAATTAACAACAAAACACATGAATCAAATAGATATAACACGTTGTCACGTTACAAGGTAAATTTCGTAAATAATATTCAAAATTCACAAATCACATAACTA